>VWZE01022355.1:817445-856160 GCA_013396675.1 Eubucco bourcierii
TGTCGTACACATACGTGTTTGTGAGCAGGGTGGCATCGTCCCTGGCACCACGTGAGGCTGATAAATGACTTATTGTTAAAATCAGGATTGGTTTATCCCTGGATCATCTCCTGGAGGGAATGGAGGTTCCAAACCTGTGCTTGGATTTCTCATCTTGAGCCCCTTAGGCTGTGCTCTGAGTGGGTTTCAGGCCACAGGACTGGCTAGAGGAGAGATGGGGGTTTGAGCCTGTTAGCTCATCTCCTAGGGGTCCTCACATCTTGGAAGCTGGTGGCTGGAGGGGTGGTGGCTCACAGCTGTCCCAACGGCAATGGTGGAACCAGAACTTTCTCTGCAGGCTGTGCAGCCGGTTCTGTAACCGAAGCTAACGAGCCCTGTGATTATTTTGTACCCTTGGAGGGAGTTTCTGTTTTCAGTAACATGCCCACCGTCTCTCCCGGGAAACTTCCTGTGGGCTGGAGCTCCCCGCTTTGGGGCGAGCCAGCAGTGTCTCTGGAGGGGTTGTGGCTGCGGAAGGTGGGAGGGACAAACAACCTGGGGAGGTTTGGGCTCAGAGCTTGAACCTGTGCTTGCTGCTTTTCCACGTTTTCAATGCTCTTCCACTAGAAAACCAGTGCGCATCGCAGCCCAACAAGTGCCAGCCTTATCCTCAGCTCTGCCAGCCTCTGCCATTAGTAAGGGGATAGGATGCGGCAGTCGATGGCACTGGGAGAGGCTGAGAGAGCCATCGCCTACTGGTGTGGAGCCCGGGGTGCTGAGGATGCCAAGGCAGGGGGTCGCTGGTGAGGAGAATGGGGCAACTGTGTGCAGCTGAAAGCTGCCTTGTGTGGTGCGAGGGCGTCGGGGCCACGGCTGCCGGCGGCTGTGGCAGCGTCGTGTCTCGCCCTGCGGATCCTCTGCCGCCTTCCTGTTTTCCTACACCCTGCTGCCAGGAACCAGCCCCTTGGCTCTTTTTGCCAGCAGCCCAGGACCTGCTTCTGGTCTGCTGGGAGTGGAGAGGGGCACGGCACCCAGCCTCAAGCCCGTGGCTTCTGTGGTTTTTGGGGGTGCCATGGGGCAGAGCTGGGGCCCTGCCACCGTCACTGAAATATGCAGCGCTCGTTTGCCCTCCCCCTGCTCCTCACTCCAGCCCTGAGCAGGCTGGGGAGGGAGGCCAGCGGCAGAATAGCTCCTTTTGTGCCTCTGGACACGCTGGCCTTGCTCAGGAAACCGCTCATTGTGTTCTCTGGCAGAGCCAGCCTCCCCATCGCCTCCGCTCCTGCCCCTGTTCTATTCCTTGCCCCTGGGCTGCTCTCGGCCCTGGCTCCAAACTTGTCCTGTGCCTGGGGGCGGTTGGGATGAGGACCTTCTTCTTGCTCAGCTGGAGCATGCAAAGCATCCTCCTCTTCCCCACTCCTTCCTGCCCAGAAACACCCACCAGTACAGTACAGTGGGGAGAGGACTGGGGTATTACCCTTCAAGACTGTCCTGGTGTGGGGACAGGGCTTGGTGACCAAGAGCTCACTGTGCCCAGCTGCCCCTTGCCATCCCCAGCCCAGCCATGCTGTGCCCCTTTGCTCTGTGCTGGGTGACAGCAGGCCCCATGAGACTGGGGTGCACCCAGCCCTGGCATGGGGTCTCAGGGTGGGGGTCAGGCATGTCTGTGTGGGAGTCTGGGCTTTGTTTTGCCCTCTTCCCATGCCCCATTTCATCTCCTTGGTGCTGGGCTGCTTTTGTGCAGCACAATTGCCCTCACATCAGCGGCTGGGCTTGGCCAGACCAACCCACCCTGCCTCTGGGTGCTGAAAGGCAGGGGACACTCCTCTGCCACCCCTTCCCCTGCTCCCCTCTCGGCTTTGGTGTCTTTGCAGCCAGGCTCAAGACATTGTCCTTCGCTTGTTCCCTCAACCATCAGATCATCCTCTTTAGTTCCTCTGTGACATTCCCTTCTTCTGCAGAGTGGCATGTGTAGGGATGTGGTCTGCCCCAGTGTCGTACCAGGATCACAGAAGCCATCACTCCCCCATCACTGATGTACCTGGAAAAAGCTCTGAGGCTGCTCCTGGCCTCAACCAAGGCCAAGCTGGGACAGCCTGGGCACAATAGGAGCTGTGCTGAGCTAGGGGAGTCTGAAATTGAAGAGGAAATAGCTCGTGGGGTTCAGGGTGTTTCTAATGTGACCTGTGCTGGCTGTGCTGTGCTAAGGGAACTGCTTGGGAGCTTGCAGTGGGCAACCAGCTCTTTCCTGGCTGACTCTCAACTGGTTTCCTTTTGGGGCATTTCCTGTGGGATTTCCTCGCTTCTGGAGGAAGAGGGTTTGGGTGGGGTCTGGTTGGAAGAGGATCTTCAACCGGAGTGCCTGTGATGAGCTGGGACTCTGGGCGAACTGAAAGCAGTGCTGGACTTTGTGCTCTCAGAATGAGGGAGCAGAGAGACTCAGTGGAAGGAGGGATGGTTCTGGGGGGGTTTTTGGTTGTTTGGGGTTTTATGGGTGGTTTGCTTATTTCACAGCAGTTGCAGAGCTGGATGCTGTGAGCTCTCGGGTCTCAAAGCTGGGTATTTTATTTATCTCGCTGTCTGGATTCTACTTGAGAGGGAAAAGGGAAACCCAGCAGCTTGTGCAAAGCCAACGTGAGAAATAACAGGAATCCTGCTACGTCATTGAGCAGCTGGGGGCAGATCTAGGAGAAGCTTCCTGCAGGCCGTGCAAGCAGACATCTACAGGTCCTTGTGCCAGGGCTGCCTGTGAGGGATTCGGTGTCTGCCCGGAGCACTGGGACTGCACTGGCCCTTGGTGGCATGGCTTGGGATGCTGCTGTGAAAGGAGCTCTGTGCTATGCAGAGCACTGTCACTGTTGGTTGTGACTAGAGTCTGTGTCTGGAGACATGAATTGCTGGCTCTGTTTGTTTACTCCTCGTCTGCAGGAGCTCGACCACAGCAGGCTAATGGCCCAGGAATTACATTTCGTTTTAATACACAAACCCAATTTTGTGCTGGTTTGACCAAAGGGAGGAAAATTAACTTCAGAGAGTGGCCAGTGACCTTCCTGAAGTAAGGCTGAAGCTCAACATGATGAATGTGAGCTGGCTGAAGATCTGCTTGGGAGCAGAAAGCAGATGCATGCATACAGACTCCTCTGAAACACAACAGGGGAGGGAGCTCCGCTGCCTTTCCCTGTTCTTCCTGTCTGTCTGGGATGCTCCAGGCACAGGGGTGGGATGCTCCAGGTGCAGAAGATATCCAGAAGCTCTGAGTTGTTGCAGAAATATATTGTTTCAGGCCACATGAAGACGTTTTGTTTATCTCAAATGTTCCTGGGGCTGGCACTAGGGAGCTACTGTAGCTGTGGCAGCATGTCCTGGGAGCAGCCTGCTCACACCCCCTGAGCACTGCCCATGAACGAGGTCACCATCGTTCTTCTGAGGACTTCTCCACAGTCTCCTCTGCCTGGAGCTGAGCAAGGCAGGACTACCCAGCGGGGCTCCCCAGCACCAAGCTCACCACACTGGTTGAGCGGCCTCACCCCAGTGTCCCTGGGCTTGCCGTGCAGCTGCAGCTACCTGGGGCCTGACCCCAGCTCTCTAACCATGTTTTTCTCTGTTGCTTTGCTTTAGCTCCCTTCCAAAAGTGGGCTCTGATTTTTATTTCTTTCTGCTCAGAGATTTTCCCTGGCTTGGCATAGCTCTAACTCTTGCTGCCTGCTGCTGGAAGTGCTTGCATGCTTCAGGAAAGAGAGATGGCTGGGCTTTGTCTTGCAGGAAGGTGCTAGGTGTCCAACTACATGACCTGTGGCCTTTTCCATGGTGAGTAAGCCTGGCCACAATCATCTCACTTGGTGTTTTCCTTCTTCTCCATGACTGGTTGGTGGGAGAAGGCCTCTGGGATCTCTGCTGACCCCACAACCATACCTGAGGTTCTTCTCAGCCCATGCTTTTCTCTGCTCTGCCTCTCAGGCTTGCTTTGCTGCCGGTAAATGTCCTGTTTCTTCATTCATGAGGGGCAGGTACCTCTTGTTCGTCCTTTCTGGGACTGCTGAATGAGGCAGATGCCTTGCTGACAGAGGACACAAAGAAGGCAGAGTTACTAAATGCCTTCTTTGTCTCTTGTCTATACTGCTGGAGACTGACCTCAGGAGCCCATGACACCTGAGGCACCAGAGGAAAGCATGACAAAGGAGTCTTCCCTGGTTGATGAGGGCTGGGTTAAGGGCAGTTGAGTAATCTGCACATCCATTAGGTCCATGGATCCTGATGGCGTGCACCCCTGGGTGCTGAGGGAGCTGGCACAGGTCATTCCCAGACCACTCTCCATCTTCAGTAAGCCATGGCAAACAAGAGAGGTGCCTGGGGACTGGAGGAGGGCAAACATCACTCCAGTCTTCAAAAGGGGAAGAAGTAGGACCCCGGTAACTATAGACCTGTCAGCCTCACCTCCATCCCTGGGAAGGTAATGGAGCAACTTATCTTTAGTCCTGTCCTTAGGCATATCAAGGACAGTGGGGGCATTAGGAGCAGTCAGCATGGTTTTACCAAGGGGAAGTCATGTTTGACCAACCTGATAGCCTTTTATGAGGGCATAACCAGGTGGAATGATGATGGTAGAGCAGTGGATGTGGTTTATCTTGATTTCAGTAAAGCATTTGACACTGTCTCCCACAACATTCTTCTGGCTAAACTGAGGCAGTGTGGTCTGGGTGATCAGGTAGTGAGGTGAATTGGGAGCTGGTTGAAGGAAAGAAGCCAGAGAGTTGTGGTCAATGGAACGGAGTCCAGTTGGAGGCCTGTGACTAGTGGAGTCCTACTGGGGTCAGCACTGGGACCAGTTCTGTTCAATGCACTCATCAACCACCTGGGATGAGGGCACAGAGTGCACTGTTACCAAGTTTGCTGCTGACACCAAACTGGGTGGTGTGGCTACCATACCAGAAGGCTATGCTGTCATTCAGCCTGGAGGGTTGGGCAGAAATAAATGAAATTAAATTCAACAAGAGCAAGTGTAGAGTCTTGCACCTGGTAAAGAACAACCCCAGGGATCAGTATAGGTTGGGGACTGACTTGTTGGAAGGCAGTGAAGGGGAAAAGGATCTGGGGGTCCTAGTTAATGGGAGGTTGACCATGAGCCAGCAATGTGCACTTATGGCCAGGAGGGGCAATGCAGGGTGTATTAGAAGGGCTGTGGTTAGTAGGTTGAGAGAGATTCTCCTGCCCCTCTACTCTGCCCTGGTGAGGCTGTACCTGGACTACTGTGTCCAGTTCTGCCCCCACCCCATTCAAGAGGGACATGGAGCTGCTTGAGAGAGTCCAGTGCAGAGCCACAAAGATGATGAAGGGAATGGAACATCTCTCTTACAAAGAGAGACTGAAGGACCTGGGGCTCTTTAGCTTGGAGAAGAGGAGGCTGAGAGGCGACCTCATCAATGTTTATAAATATGTAAAGGTGAGTGCCAGGAGGCTGAAACCAGGCTCTGCTCAGTGATGCCTGATGACAGGACAAGGGGCACTGGGTGGAAACTGAGGCATAGGAACTTTCAAGTAAACATGGAGAGGAATTTTTTTCCCTGTGAGGGTGGCAGAACACTGGAACAAGCTGCCCACAGTGGGTTGTGGAGTCTCCCTCTCTGGAGATATTCAGAACCTGCCTGGACATGTTCTTGTGTGAGCTGGTACAGGCGATTCTGCTCTGGCAGGGGGCTTGGACTGGATGAGCTTTGGAGGTCCCTTCCAGCCCCTGACATTCTGTGGTTCTGTGTTTTTTCTCCTTAGCTGCCAAATACAGACCTTCTGCTTCCTGGCTTCCATTGAAAGGAGGGAGCCCAGCTTCTGGTTGTCATTGGAGGATGCATTTTTTGGGTGCTGGCTGCTGTCACCTTCATACCCCCTTGTCTCCATATGTGACACATTGGCATTTTTCTGGCATGAAATATCTCAACCATTTTTCATCCCTTTTATCTGGTTCCTGAAGTCCTTTACACCTCCTGAGTAATCATCAAGCAGCATTGTGGCTCTGCTTGTCAAGAGGTGGTTTGGGCTGGCCTAGGGGGGTCATTAGTGGCAAGGTGATATCTGTCACTGATTGAGATGCTGCAGGGCTAGTGTACCCTCAGACCGTGGAGTGGTGATGCTCTCTGCTGTGCCAGGGTTGCTGTGTGAGCCCCAGCCTCATCTCTGGGCACCTCTGCAGGGTCTGTGATCATTACAGTTGGCAATTGCAGTTTCCCTCTTCCCTCAGATCCTGACAAGAGCCCTTCATTGGCATAGAGCAGGGATTGTCTGTGCCCTGCCTCTTGTGCTGCCTCCCTCAGGCAGCCTGCAGGAGGGATTAATTCCCTTTTCAGTTCCCTGCTTCCTGTCATCAGCTGCATCTGAGGAGAGCTGTAGGGACTCCACTGAGCCGTCCCAAGTGCTTGTCAGAGCATGGTGAGGTGCTCAGCTTGGCTGAGCCTTACTGGCTGGGAGTGTGGGATGCTACCCCAGGGACCAGGGGTGGTGGGGCAGCCTGGATGGCTATAATCCTCGAGGAGACAGGGTGGGTTATGTGGGTGTTCAGTGTTCTGGGGATGAGCCTGTGCTGGGCTTTGGAGCAGCAAGTCAAGGGCTATGCCATGGTCTTCAGCTGAATTCTGAGCTGCTTGATGGCTTGAAGAGCAGCTGATGCTCACCCAGCTGTGTGCTCAGGACCTGCTTAGCTTGGTGTTTAATTGTCTTCCTGTCATGAGCCATGGGACTGCTGGTGGACCTTTCTGGTCCTACTGAGAGCATGCCTATGATAGAAAACTCATTGCCAGCCCAGGGCTGCTCCAGAGGATGCCGAGTGGGTCATTGCTGGTGGAGCATCCTGTAACACAAAGCCTGAGGGATTGGGTGCTAGGTGGCATCCAGAATAGAAGGTGAGACGTGGGGCAGGTGATGGCTCTGCCATACTGATCCCCTCTGTGTGCTGGAGTCTCTTTGCTCATGCTGTAGAGCCTGAACTGCACTGCATGTGCCTCCTAGCATGCCCAGGGTGTTGTGCTAGCAGCTGGAACCTGGAGCTGGCCCTACTGTGTCATGCACCCTTTTTCCTGTATCCCTGAGCCTGTGCCAGATCTGAGCTGTAGATATTTCCAGCCTGGCACTATGGGCTGAGTGACAAAACCAGCCAAGCTGGAGCTGCAGAAAGCTGAGCGTGGTGCCTGCTGGTGGGCGGGCATCACACAGTGGTGGCAGCACCAACAAGCAGCAAACATCCAGCTCTGCAAAGCCAGCACCAGCTGCTCTGTGCTGGTCATGATGAGGGAGACTGGGGAGCTGTGGACCTACCAGCAGCTCCGTGTCTCTGCAGCAAGGTGGCTATCGGGGCAGGTTGCCTTGGGCAGGGGCTGGCTGCTGAGCTCTCTGAGCACCTCACTTTGAGCCCAGGGCTCCCAGCGTGGTGGGGAAGAGTTTGCAAATATAACTGCAAAATAATCCCTGTGCTGGCTGGAACACGACTGTGGAAGAGCTGAGCTGGCTGAATTGGTGCTTTCTGGGTTTTTTGAGATGAAGTCTGAAAATGCTTATGTGCAGAAGTGATTGAGGGCTGGAGAGCCCTCTCCAAAGGGATGCTAATGGCTGTGAGTCACCTCGGAGTGAAGGAGCATTTCTTGAAAGGCTTCAAATGACTTGTTTAATGTGCTGGCAAAACACCCAGGGAGCTCTGACGTCCCTGTCCCTCTGTCACCCTGCAGTGCTGGGAGGAGGACTTGGGAGATCTAACTGAAAGAGCACTCCCCAGGAACCAGGGTAGGAAAATGTTTTAAAATATTGCACTGACTTGAGGACAAGCTTTGATTTGTCCCTCTCATAAATGAAGAGGGTCTGCTGCTGTAGCAGCAGAGGGTTTCTGACATCCTCTGTCGCAGTGGTGGAGGGAGTAGAGCCTGGAGCTGAGCTGCACCCTCCATGCTGGAGCCTGGCAGCAATGTGGGAGCTTCCTGAGGGGTTTGGCCATTGCTGGTCTGGTGCAGCGCCACTGTCTGCGCCATGCTGGGAGTGGAGCAGGGCTGGGACATGGGTGCAAGCTCTGTCCCCAAACCACCTGTGCTGGGACCCTTGGTGTGTGGATGCTTGCAACCTGGATGGTGCCTGGAGCTGTTTACACTGGGAAAAACGTGTTCCCAGATCATGTGCCTGGTGCCCCAGCCTCCTGTGCAAGGGGAATCCAGAATGTGTACCTGGTGACCCAGCTTCCTGTGCAAGGGGAATCCAGAATGTGTACCTGGTGCCCTAACTTCCTGTGCAAGGGGAATCCAGAACGTGTGCCTGGTGCCCCAGCCTCCTGTGCAAGGGGAATCCTGGAACCACGAGTTCCTGGGCTGATCCCTTGGTCCCTGGCATGTTGCTTCGTAGAATAGAGCCATAGAATTATTAAGGTTGGAAGAGACCTCCAAGATAACAAGTCCAGCCTTCCACCCAGGACCTCCATGGCCGCTAGGCAACGTTCCCAAGAGCCATGTCCACATATTTCTCAAACACCTCCAGGGATGGTGACTCCAGCACATCTCTGGGCAGCCTGTTTCAATACCTGACCACTCTTGCAGGGGAGAAACTTTACCTTATATCCAGACCAAACTTTGAGGCCTCTTAAGTGTTTTATGTCTTTCAGCTGCCACCCATGGGGCAAGCTGCACCAGCCTGGGTGCCTCTTCCTGAGCTTGGCAGGGGGGAGGGTGTGAAAGTCCAAAATATCTACTACCTGCATTGTTTGTGCCCTGAGGTCAGCGCTAATTATTCCCCCATTGTCTCCAGTTCCTACAGGAAGCTTTCTTAGTCCGTGTTTATCTTTGGTTATCCTGTCTGCCCTGCCAGGAACCCGATCCTGGAAGCCGATGGATTCAAACCCACACGGGGCATCACCACAGCCTGGGAGTTCCCAGCTCTCTGGCAGCCCTTCAGCTGCGTCAGAGGGGTTGTGGTTGGGGACTGGAGGCTGGAAGAACCTTTGAGCTATAAGATGGCACCAAAGCAATGTCTGCAGCTTTTCCATGGGGTGGGAGCTGGTGCAGCACCAGGCACACATGCTCTGCAGATCGCTGGCTGGAGGCACACCATAGACCTTTACAGGCTGAAAGCTGATGGAAACCTTGCTCCAGGTAGTTGCTCCTGGTCTTTTTGAAGCCATGTTTTCCTTGCAGTTAGAATTTTCTCCCAGTGCCACTTTGGAGCATGGTGGGGGGATGCCAAGCACCAGGCTGGCACACTTAGGCTCTGCACCTGTGCTGTGCTGGGACTACACCCTGCTTGAGGAACCCATTCTTCAGCTGTGGATTTGTCTACATTCTTTCTCCCAGTAAATGTCCCTTGAGGGGCCCTGGGCAGCACCACTGATGCTCTTTGCTGTGCCATGCTCTTGTTGCAGCAGCACTGACCCCTTCCCAGGTTTTGGTCTGTGTCTTGGTCTTCTCCTGACTCTTTCCTGCAGGGGACTTTGCCATGAAGCCTAACTCATTGATCATTTCTCAGCACCTCTTTAAAACCTGCTTGCCTGTGGGTGAGCAGTGCTGGTGTCCTGACTTGAGACTTGGTGGCTGGCCAGGAAATACTGGAGTAGGGGTCACTCATGGAGCACTGTCCTTAGGGATGCTTATCCCTTGGAACCGCGCTGGGGTTGCAAGCACTGGAGCAGGCTGCTGCTTCTCCAGCCTCTGGAGACCGAGGAGTCCACCCCTGAAATGCAGTGCTCCTCAGAGCCCCAGCTGCTCCGAGGTCAGGGGGGTTACACACTGCCTCACCTCGCTCTGCTCTGCTGAAGGAGCTGAGCTTCCATGGCTAGTGCAGCTGGAAAAGGTGGTGGTGCTGTGGGGTCCCTGCAGCCAGTGGCTGTGGGCTGGATGTGGGGTGTGTGGGTTGGGCCTCTGTCTTTGCCAGGCTGTGTGTTTCTGTGCAGCATCCATCTGGGGGATGGGAACCAGGCTTGCTCCTGAGCCCAAGAGGTGGTTCTGAGGCAGCAGCTGCTGCTGTGCTGGGCTGGCAGCTGTGCCCTCCCTTGTCCTTGCAGGGCCAGGGGCCGGTGCTGGGCTGGAGCTGCAGCTGCATTGCAGGCTGAGGCAGGGGCAGGACTCAGAGCTGCAGGGTGTGCTTGGAGCAGAGCTTGGAGCAAGAAGCTGCTGCCATGTGTGTGCTGGCAGGAGCCAGCTGGGCACGCGTCTGTTCTTGAGAGCTGATATGAATGCTGTGCTTCACTCTCTGCCGGGCAGCAGCCACCCATCCTGCTGGGCAGTGGAGGAGAAGACCTGGACCAGAGTGGCAGGACAGCAGATAACTGCAGCAGAGGTGGTGAGACCTGGGGTGGGGCAGGGGGTTGGCAGACAGGGCAGGGAGGGTGGCAGGGGATGGCAGGGCTGCTGGTGCCAAGGCCACGGGAGTCCTGAACATGCCAGTTTGGTGGCATGCCAGGCCCCCAGCTGCTATTCTCAGAGTCCGGGCTGTGAGTGGTTCATTCACAGCTGCTCCAGCTGGGGAAGGTGGGTCTGCTCCTGCTGCTACTGCAGCCCCTGGCGTTGGGTGTCTGTGGACATCCCTGGCTCTGGCATTGCTGTGACCCTCCTGGCATTGCTATGACCTCCTGGCTGTGGGGCTCCAGCCCCCTGAACTGCTGTGTCAGGTTCTGGCAGAGGGGCTGGGGAGGCTGTGATGGATGAATGGACAAGGCATGGTGCATGGAGAGGTCTATGAAGGGCATTGCCCCCCAAGGAGGGTGATGGGCACCGTTGCTGTGTGGGGCTGCAGCACTGCAGCTGGTGAGCAGCCTGCATGGCGTGGGGCTCACGTGCCTGGCTGCAAAAACTGCAAGCAAAGTGCAGAAATCTCTGCCTGCCTTGCATGCTGTGAACTCCTGATGCCGGCTCCCTCGGGAGCATCTGGGGAGCAGGTGCTGTGCAGAGGGCCCACGGGAGCGCTCAGGAGCTGTCATCTCGCTGAGCAGGGCAGAGCACGGTGCCTCGTGGCACTGCTTGTAAGATCTTCACTTGGACCAGGATGTTCCTGGAGAAAAAACAGATGAGTTTTGTGTGGTGCTTTGCCCCTCTGATGTCTTGGGGATGAATGAAGCTTTGGTCTGGTGGAGACCTCAGGGGTTTTGGCCAGAGCATCTATGCCCTGTGCAGGTACCTGAAGACAAGCTCCTTGATGCTGCTTCTGCTTCCTGGTGAGCTGATCTGAAGTGCAAGTTGTGTGGGGCTCCACCAAGGGCTTTGCCTCTACAGGTGGAATATTCAGCTCCATTTGTGGAGGCTGCTGTGGAAGCTGGTGGCCTCGGGGTGCTTTAAAGGTCCCCATAAATCCAAGGGATGTGCTGCAAGGCCAGACCCTGATGATGGTGATGGAGAGCACAGCGTGGTGATGGCTTGAGTTCCTGTGTGGGCTTAAAACAACACCCCGACCCTCTGCTTCACCCTGCATTGCAACCCAGCCAGGCTGGACAAACAAGACATCAGCAACTGATGGTTTCACAGCAGGCCAAATCCCCTCCCTAAATCCTACTGGCCAGCTGCATCGGTGGCATCTGCAGATGGAGGGTCTCTCAGCATTGCCGGGACAAATGGTGCCATCAATTGATTGCCCAGCTGTTAAAGTCATCAACCTTTGGAGCCCATGGGGAAAGTTCAGCTCTGTGCTGGCAAGAGAGCAAGGACAATAAAGCAGGCTGGGCACATGAGGTGCTGAGCTGGGGCAGCTGTTTGGGGGAGCACTGGAGAGAGCTGAGTTGAAGGCTTCTTGTTTGTGTAGAAACTGCAGCAGTCCTGGGGGAGTGATGAGTGGTGGAGGCTGATGGAGCTGCTTCACAGGCAGAGAGATGATTTGGTTGGGAAAGGGCCTTAAGAGGCTGTTTGGTCCAACCCACTCTGCAAGGACATCTGCAACTAGAGCAGGTTGCTCAGAGCCACAACCAACCTGGCCTGGGATGGTTCCAGGGATGGGACATCTCTCACCATTCTGGGTGACCTGGGCCAGGGTCTCACCACCCTCTTATTCAGAAGAAAAGAGACAGAAAATGGAATGCCCTAAAGCAGAGTAGCTGGAGGGACAGCAGTGGGGATGCTGATGGCTGCTGAAGATGCTGGACCCATGGTGCTGCTGGGGCTGAAGCATCCTGGCTTGGGGCAGTGACAGCATGATGGCTACTGAGGTTGGAACAGGCTGCCCAGGGGAGTTGTGGAGTTTCCCTCTCTGGAGATATTCAAGACCCACCTGGATGCATTCTGGCATGATCTGCTCTAGGTGATCCTGCTCTTGCAGGGGGATTGGACTGGATGATCTTTGGAGGTCCCTTCCAACCCCTAACCTTCTGTGATTCTGTTGTGCAGAGTTTGTACGGGGGATAGTCCCATTTTTGGGGAAACCCAACCAAACCTGTTTGTGCAAGCTGTTTAAGGGGAAACTCAACAGCTGGGCACGGGAGTCCTCCCAGCCCCACAAGCTCTGCTTGGGCACAGAGCCTGGTAGAAGTTGTTGAGGAGAAAGGGTATGATGTGAGGAAGTGGAACGGTTCCATCCCACCAGTCAGGAGAGCGTGGGCAGTGGTGAGGATGGAATTCCCCAGGGGAATGAGGTGCTGTGCTCAGGGAGAAATTAAAGAGCAGCAGAGGACCGTGCCTGGTGAGCTGCAACCAGCAGCTCTGGAGGAGTTTTAACAGCGAGCACAGAGTAGCCTCTCATTAAACGACTGCAGCAAGGGAGTGCAGCTTCTTCTGCCCTGTCCTTCATTTGGAGAGGCATGGGGAAGACTGGGAATTGCAGAGCTGCTGGCTTTATGGTGCCAAATTGGCTGAGAAAACAATTAAAGCTGGTGTGGAAGTGCTCCTGCCTTGGTGTGATGCATTAAAAACAACAACGTGAGGCTTTTGTACAGGAAATCCAGTTTAATCAGGGATTGTGCCTTCTCCTTTCAGTACTGCAGAAAGTGACTGGGAGAGCAGGTGGAGGATGAGCTCTTTGTGTTTGCAGGCCTTGGACAGGTTTCTGAATTCCTGAGGGAACTGTTGAGGCAGGAGCTGTGGGAGGAAAGGCCAAATTCAGTGCCATTCTTTCAGGTTTATGGGAAGTGAAAGGGGCAGTGCTGCAGTGCTGACCTGGCCAGGGGAATGCTTGTAATGAGAAGGGTGCTGGTGCTACAAGGGGGATGCTCAGGGTCGGAAGGATGCTGGTGAACCAGGAGGATACTTATAAACCAGGAGGGGATACTTATGGTCAAGAGGGTGTTGGTGAACCAGGGGGAATGCTCGTAGACATGGGGGGATGCTCATAGTCAGAGGGATGCTGGTCGACAAGGGGAGATGCTCAAGGTCAGAAGGGTGCTGGTGAACCAGGGGGAATGCTCATGGACCAAGAGGGATGCAGGTGAACCAGGAGGGGATGCTTATGGACTGGGGGGGGATGCTTGAGGTTGAAGGGATGCTCATGGATAGGGTGGGTGGGATGCTTAATGGGCTAGAGCCATACTCATGTCCAGGAGCTGCCCCTCAACTGTAGGAGCTTTAAGTCTGCAATCCCCTGTTAAACATGCACAGCAGCTCCACACGCAGCAGCCTGTCGAGGTTGCAAGCCAAGCACAGAAAAATGAGGAACTGCTCGGCCTGAGCTGGCTGACTGAGCCTGACTGCCTCACTCCGTCCCCCGAGGACCTTCGTTAGGCAGGAGCTGCTGCTAATTGCACGGTCGGGGCCGGTTTTCCCCTTAGGACCCTGCTTCTCCTGGGACAGGAGACCTGTCCCAAGGGCAAATGTAGGGTAGCTGGTTTTAGGGCTGACGTTTGGGTATCGGGTGGGGGTTGGCAGGGTTAGGATGTAGCAGGGGGGAGCCCATGTCCCACTCAAACTCCTGCTGCTGCCAGAGGGTCCCACTGACTGTGGCAGGGCTGCCTGGGAGCTGGAGCTCGTCAGAGGCAGGCTGTGGCTGCTGGATGGGGTTTTATTTCTCCCTGAAGAGCGATCCAATTTCAAGCTAATTTTCACGAGGACAACAAAAAGCACACAGACAACTGCTGCCCGGGTTTCATATCCTGCTGTCTTGCAGCCAATTAAGGGAAGGGTTCTGTATTTTTTTATTTTTTTTTAGCACTGGGGTGGAGCAGCGTGGCTGTTTCCTGAGCCTCTTTCTTGGAAGTGGCTGAGCAGTTTGGGCTGCAGCCTTTCTGGGGAGGGGAAAAAAAGGAGGGGAAGAAAATCGGGGGAGGGAAGAAGAAAATAAATCACAGTTGGTGTGGAAGATACCAGCGTGAAGAGTTAATGTGGAGAGGAGAGGTGGTTTGCAGAGTGGGGCTTTGAAAGGCTAGCAGAGCCCTGCCCAGTTTCAGTGCTGGGGGGGACTGGGAGGAATTTCAAGTGGGCTCGGCAAACACTCGTGCAAGTGAGGCTGGTGGAGATTAGAGGTGTGCTGGAGGGGAAACCTCACAACAGGCAGTTGCTATTGGGTATAAGTGCTCTGCAGTGGTTTGGGAAGGAGGATACTGCTGTGTCCACCTTGGCAGAGGCTGGTGCTTGCCATGCACAAGGACCTGTGCCACTCAGGCAGTGAACAGCAGTAAACTCAGGTGCCAGGTGGGGACAAGGTATTTTAGCCTGATCAACCATCACCATTTCTGTGGGAATGACATGCTGATGCCTGGGGACCAGTGAGAATTGCACCCTAAATCAATCAGACCCACTGCTCTCAGAGTTTGGGGAGGGCTGTGGCATCCCTGGGCTATGGAGCTGGCCCTGGACAGGGGTTGGGTGACTGACCCAAGATGTAGTTGTGACCAGGGAATGAGCAGAGACTGCAGCTACTGGCTTTGAACATAGACACAAGGCTCTGTATAGATTTTTGGTATCCAAACTCCATGAGCTGTGTGGTGGTGTGATCTGTGAGTGAGAGCTCTCCTTCACCAGGGCAAGGGGAAACCACAAGCAAGAGGAGCAGGGGCAATGTTGGGCTGCTTGGAGATGCTCAGTGGGACCAAGGGGAATTTTGGGATGGTCTGGCATGGCCCAAGGGTGTCCTCTCCCAGGTATAGATGGGGTGATGTGAACAGTATCTCCTTTTGACACTTGGCTCTCCTGTCTCTTCTTGCCTTGGTGGCAAACCCCTGCGTTGCTCAGGAGGAGCCTCTGAGCTGGAAGTAGCAATGAAGGGTGTTTGGCTTTGATCTTGTGAAACAGTCATTTGTGAGAGGGAACCTTTGTGTCAAACCACCCCAGTTTGATTTGCTGAGGATACCCCAGGCAGCCCTGAGGCTCACTGTGCTCATGCTGCTCCCGTTCAACATGGGGGCTTTGGAGCCCATCAAAAAGCCAGGTTTGCAGTAAAAGTACCAGTCACCCTGTGTCGTGGTGGAGCTGGCAACTGGCTTTGCCACCATTGTGGGGGCTGCCTCCTTGGCTGATCTGCTGGTGTGAGCCAAGGGTGCCTGAGGATGCTGGAGGGCTGCAGGGGCTGGAGATGTTCATACCAAGAGGTGCTGACAGGTTTTGTCCCTTTGGGTGGAGGACAGCTGGAGTGCAGGTGCCATTGCCTGCTGATGGACTGGCATGGGAGCTCTGGGTTGTACCCAGTAGGCTCCCACCACCCTGAGCTATGACTCTGGTAAGGAGGCAAGGACTGTGGCCACACAATCTGTCCTGTGTCCTCTCTGGCAGTTGTGTCTTGCCCTGGTAATAACATGGGAATTAGGAAGGTGTGGAGCAGCACATGGGAATGTGTGACAGCCATGGAAGATAATTTTTACATTGAGGGTGGTGAGAGCCTGGCCCACGTTGCCCAGAGAGGTGGCAGATGCCCCATCCCTGGCATCATTGCAGGTCAGGTTGTCTGAGGCTCTGAGCAACCTGCTCTAGTTGCAGATGCTCCTGCTGACTGCAGGAGGTTGGACTGGATGACCTTTAAAGGTTCCTTCCCACACAAACCAGTCTGGGATTCAACAATTCCATCTCACCTGCTGCACAGGCTGGCCTCCAGCAGCGTGGGTACCCGAAGGCTGCTTGGCACCCACCTAAAGCCACTCCTGGCTGCCCTAGCACCGAGCAGAGGACACTGCATGCCTCTGAGGGTTACACAATGGGACAAATCCCACCCACAGCAGAGTGTTTGGGTTTCTGTTCCTGCCCTGAGGATCCACTGCTGCCTGTGTCCACAGCCCTGCCCAGCCTCCAGGAGTGTCCCCAGTGCCAGATGACCCCTGGGCACGGGTGACACGGCTCTGTTTGTAAGCAGCATTAATATGTTATAACCTTTATATTTAGGGAGTTAATGACTCCAAATAAAGCAGATTTTAATCTAATCAGCCATTCCTCGTGCCACATCAATCCTGGACATCAAAGGGAACATCAAAGGCAGAGGCATGAAAGGCTTCACAGGCAGCGCCAACTGCTTCGCCCAGGTGCGTTGGAGCTGCTGGTCCCTGCTCCTGCCCTGGATGGGTCCTGAGGCCCCTCCCAGGGCTGGGGGATGTTGTCCTGGGAAGGAAAACAAAATTAGCATGAGAACAGCCACGGGAACAAACCAAGAGGCCACTTAAACCATTTTTCGATCTAATGGCAGCAAAGCGGGCAGGACGCCGCTTTGACTTGGAGGGTTGTCCTGGCCACTAGCAGCTCTTGCCGTGCCCTGCGGAGGCTGTGAGGAGCTTCTCCCACCAATCCTTGTTATTAAATGCTCCTACTGACTTTGGTCAGACTGGAACAAATCCTATTCTTACCCTTCTTCGTCCTCGTGTTCTCCTGGCCGGAGAATGCCGTGACTCCAGTAGGGAGGTGAGGCCTCTGCCCACGCTGGGGGTACCCATGCAGATGGCAGCACTGGATTCTGCAGTGAGACAGCTGCTCCCCATGGACCAGCCTGGCGCTGGGGCAGGTTGTAGGGGTCTGGACTGAGAGTGCCGGGAGCCGGCACGATGGCAGTGTAGGACCTGTGGCCTTGCAGCGGGAACCCCTGGCCCTTGCCGGCCAGGAGAGTGGCAGAGCCCAACGGATGCAGCGGGATCGGGGCCGGTGCTGCGGAGCGTAGAGCCCGGGCGGGCAGCCAGGAGCGCTTCCTCCTGCTGCGTTCCCATGGCCCAGACAGGCTCAGAGGCCCGAGAAGCAGGGAGGACGCTGCAGGGAGCCTTGGTGTTCCTTGGCTCCTCTGGCTGCAACTGCTGCTCCACCGCCTCATTTCGTGGGGAAAAACCCTTCATTTGAAAAGCTCTGTGAATGTATCTGCCCTAGCCGGGGTCTGGCCAGGCCTGAGGAGGTGACTGCAGCACTGGCGCAGCTCAGTGCTCAACTGCTCCATTTTATCAACCCTGGAGCCGCGCAGGAAGAGCTGAAGGCCTCCTCCAGGTACTTGCAGATCCTCTTTCAGGAGGAGCTGGCGCGATGGGCAGGGGCGGGCACGGGCAGGTTCCAGCAGGACTCTGGGTGGTTTGCCATTGGCAGGGCTGGCTGGAAGCAGTTGTCCCCCGAGGGGTGCTTGGTTGCCGTTGTGTTGAGGCCAGCTGCCAGCACCTCTCACTGGCGAGGCTGGAGCTGGCCCCAGAGCGAGCTGTGGGCTTGGCATCGCTCCAGGCTCTGAACCTGCATGGCATGAGGAGGTGGGTTGGAAAATACCTCCAGGAGGTGGGACTGATCCTGGCCTGCTGGCTCCTGGGCTGCTCAGCCACAAGTTCTGTCTGGGCCCCTGCCACCTCTCCTGCACACTCAAGGGAATTTTGGGGCTTCTTCAGGTGGGCATCACTCAGCCCAACTATTTGGGGCTGAAGAGCCCCAGACGCACTTTGTGTGCTGCATGTGGGGAACAATACAGAACATGGGTGAGAAAGTAGAGGCTGAGTCCATCCCCTGATGCTCTTAACAGGGTGTACCGGAAGGGCACAGGTCTGGACAAAGCTCTGCCTTGGCTTTGGGTGGCTGTTTGGTGTCTGGAGGCAGCAAAACCATGCCCAGCTCTCAGGCTTGGCTCAGCATCCATCACACAAAGCCTGAAGCCCCTTGGTTAATGGGAGCAGGATCAATAGCACCCAGTGCAGCAATGCTTTGATCACCCAGGTGACAAGCCCAGTAAAGGGGTGTCTGGGACTGTAGCTTGAATTTGGGATCCAGGAGCTGTGACTGGTGGCTTCTGGTCTGTGATGGGACAGACAATGACATGCAAGAGGATGAAACAAGCAGAGAAGCCAGGGTGGTTGTCCCTAGGGGATTGCAGCATGTTCCCCTGGCAGGTTACTGTGGCTGCTTGACCCCTACTGGCTTTTGCTGCATGAAGAAGTGAAGTTTCACTGCAGGTGAAGGCTGATGGGATGTGGGCCGTTGAGAGGAAGGTGCTTTGAGTCCTAGGGCTTGATCTTGAGAAGGTGACTGGAGGTGCAGCTTGGTGCTCTGCAAAGCCAGGGCTTGGAAGCTGTGTGGGAGCTGTTTTGGCGACCTGCAGAGAGCCTCGTGCAGGGGAGGAAATCTGAAAACGTGAGGTAGCTGCTGCTGGAGAGCAGCAGAGGACAGCTGAAATGGAGTTTGCAGGCTGTAATTTTGCTGCTTGTCCTTCCCTGCCCTGCTCCCAAAAGGCTGGAGAAACACAGAGCAGGGAACTGTATATTGGAGCTCCTGGCTGGCTTTGCTCAGTTTCCAGGAGATGATTCACCTTTTCCCTCTCACTGAGGGGACAAGACTGTGTGGCTGTTCAGGAGATCTTTAGGGGTTTATCTCTGCTGTGCCTTTGTGCATGGAAACCAGCACAGCCTCTCCTTCTGTCTTGAGCAGCACTGGCCAAAAGAAACATGAAATCATGTGGTCTCCCCTGGGTTTATCTTCGGTCCTGCTGTCCAAGTCCTTTTTCTTGCCAGGATGAGAGTAGATGGAGAGGAGCTGGCTGTTTCCTCTTCTGCCTTCCCTTCCGAAGGGCTCTCCTGCCTCACAACATCCCTGGGTGCTGACCCCAGCCAAGTCCTTGGCTCAGGTGGTTGGCATGGTGAGAAGCTCAAGCCACAGCAGCCCTCTAGCAGGACCCTGGCTAGGCTGTAAAAGCAGTGCTGGACTGCTGCAGTTGTGACGTGTCTGACTCCCCTGGGTGCCTTTCTGATGGAGAAGAGCTGTTCTGGAGCACTGCTGCCTCACATCTCTGCTCTGCTCTCCCCCAGGTACCGAACCACCTTCCCTGGATGCTGAATCAGAATTGTTTTCACTAAAGATGGAAACACTGGAGTCAGAACTGACCTGCCCAATCTGCTTGGAGTTGTTTGAGGACCCCCTCCTGCTGCCCTGTGCCCACAGCCTCTGCTTCAGCTGTGCCCACCGCATCCTGGTGTCCAGCTGCTCCTCCAGTGAGTCCATCGAACCTATCACTGCCTTCCAGTGCCCCACCTGCCGCTATGTCATCTCCCTCAACCACCGGGGCCTGGAGGGCCTCAAGAGGAATGTGACCCTGCAGAACATCATTGACCGCTTCCAGAAGGCGTCCCTGAGCGGCCCCAACTCCCCCAACGAGAGCCGCCGCGAGAGGACCTTCCGCAACAGCCCTACCATGTCCGTGGCCGGCGAGAGGATCGCCTGCCAGTTCTGCGAGCAGGACCCGCCGCGGGACGCCGTCAAGACCTGCATCACCTGTGAGGTCTCCTACTGCGACCGCTGCCTGCGGGCCACACACCCCAACAAGAAGCCCTTCACCAGCCACCGGCTGGTGGAGCCCGTGCCCGATGCCCACTTCCGAGGACTGACGTGCCTGGAGCACGAGAACGAGAAGGTGAACATGTACTGTGTTGCTGACGACCAGCTCATCTGTGCCTTATGTAAGCTGGTGGGACGCCACCGGGACCACCAAGTGGCATCCCTCAGCGATCGCTTCGAAAAGCTGAAGGTAAGCACCCAGTGAGGGCCTCTGCTGGGGTGGTGTCTGCTGAAGGATGCTTGTCCAAGCAGAACCTGCTTCTGGATGCCCCAAGCGGCACCTCTTGGTTAAGCCAAACGCCTCCTGGAAGATGCGTGGGCTGCAGGATGTGGCTTGTGGGCTCCTCCAGGACCCTGGTCCTAGGGATCTGAACTGGGTCTCGCTGGCATAGTCAGAGTGAAGTCTTTGGTTGTTTATTTTCCTCCTGCTGATGTGTGTGTGTGCCAAGCCCAGGAGTTGAAGGTCCTTGGTCCTCTTTGCAGCTTCTCCCCAGATACCTGGGCAATGAAGCATTTTTGGGTGTTGGGGGACCATGTGGCTGTTGCCCCAGGAGCGTGGCTTTTCCCTGGCATTCGTCCTGTCTTGTGGGAGCTAGGGTGGCAAAGAGTGGCCTGGGGAACCTGTGAGCATGATCCAACAAGGTTGTTGTGCTTGGGCTGTGCCTGTTCAACCCTCTTGGGACAGCACAGGTCAGACTATGGGCAGTTCCTTCTGGAAAGCTGCTCTGCAGGCTGCAGTGTGTTTAGTTTACACTAAGAGAGATTCAGACTGGAGAGAAGAGGTATGTTATGCCAAGGGTGGTGAGAGCCTGGCTTAGGTTGTTCAGAGAGGTGGGAGATGCCCATCCCTGGAACCATTGCAGGTCAGGTTGGTTGTGGCTCTGAGCAACCTGCTGTAGATACAGATGTCCCTGCTGACTGCAGGTAGCTGCCCTTGATGACCTTGAAAAGTCCCTTTTGTGACTCTGTGATTATATGAGACAGTGATGGAGCTCCCCTCTGCTTTCCAAGCACCCCAAACTCCTCCTCTGTCCTTCACCCTCTCACAGGATCTCAGTGATCTCTTGGAACGTGCCATTCCTGCAGGTATTGGTCTAAGGGTTCCTCTGTGTCTCCCAGAGGGACCATGCCAGGGCTGGTGCCATCTGGCAGAGGTGGTGGCTGGAGGCAGGATTTTGATTTTGGGGTCTCGCACCTCCTAGTGCTGAGTCCAGTGTCCCAGTGGCAGGGAGCTCTCTTCGGTGGTTCTCTGGACAGCCTGTGTTTTCCATCCTCCTTTCCCCAAGCTGGAACAGCAGAGACAGGCACTGGTTATGCACCTCCTTCCCTTTCAGCCCGTGTCAACTTGAGCAGCTGTGGTTCTGTTGGAGAAGGCAGGAGAGAGCCAAGCTCCTGGGATCTCCCGGGGGCACTTTGAAGCTGAACTCTGATGCAGTGGCTGTGGTGGCACAGAGTGCTGTGTGAACCCAAATGGATGATGTTTGACCTGTGTGAAGTCAGAAATCCCTCTGTCCCCAGTACACTCTGCATGAGTCTGCAGAACTCTTTCAATCTCACCTCTTTAATAGTGAAGAGACCAGGGCTGGTCCCCTCTGAGGTGACACTGGTGTGGCTGTGGCTGCAGGCATCCTACACACATTAGCACCCATCTCGTGTTTCTGGCTGCCTCATCCTTGGGCCTTTCTACCTTTATGGTCTGGGCCTCTTCTGACCCAAAAGTGTTTTTTTTTTTTCTCTGTGTCTTGCTAATGTCTTGAACAAAATCGATCTTTCCGCTGTGCTGTCTTTATAAGGGCAGAAGAAACACTTCCATCACTGCAGCAGAAATATAGAAGACTTCTTGTGTGTGTCTGTGTGCTGGCCAGGCAGCCTTTTCCTCTTTTTGAAAACAAACTGATGCCTGGGAAGAAATCTCTCAGGCTGTCCTGTCCAATTTCTTGGGCTAGTTTCCCACCCATCCTTCCTCCAGAAGCTTCCAACCCTGACGTGACATGCCCAGGGATGTGACCTTTACAGCACTGGATGATTGTGCTGTAGGATGTCCTGCGCTCCAGGATGGCTTGCTTTCTATCTCAGTCTCCCACCATGTTCCAGTCCTAAGGGCTGTGTCTGGTAGGTGCTGCCAGGGTGGTTTTCTTGCCAACAGGTGAGGTGTCAGGGTCCGTGGTGGTTGCCTCCAGCTCCTGGTGTGCCTGTCTCATCCTCACATCCCAGCTCACCTAAGCTTGCGCTGTGTGCAGAGCAGCGCCAGCAGCCCAGTCCTCAGTCCAGGACATTCTTTTTCCATGAGGAAATGTCTCAATTAGCAAATTGGAAGCCTGAGGAAGAAATGACCATGTTCGTTTGCATGCAGTAACACCGGAGCTAGAAATTAAACCTCCACCAATATTCCCCCCCTAACCCAGCCCACATTGGCCAACCAGGCAAATCCACCCTGAGACAAAACCCTTGACAACCTGAACTGCTGCTTCAACCAGCCAGAGTCTGCAGGTTGCCAGAACACCTTCTTTTTTTTTTCTTTTTTTTTTCTTTTTTTTTTTTTTTTTTTCCTTAAATGTCCCTTTAAATAGCAGTCTGAAGTGATTTTGGACGAGGAGGGAGCTCTCCTCTGCTAGGAACATTCTTTCTGTGCTATTCATCAGCCCTGCTGATCGGCAAGACCCAGAACAGAAGCGGGGAGCAGGAGCGGGAGGCTGTGGGTCAGAAGTGACTTTCCCCTGAAGCACAGCTCCTGCCTGTCGTCCCTGCCTCTGGCTGTGTGTGGGTCAGGCTGTTTTTGGATGGCTTTGTACCTCCACTGCGGGGATTACATGGGATCAGTGCCCAGTTCTGCCAGCCGAGTCAATATTTGCATTAGGATTTGGTGTCGTTTTTCCCTTTGCAGCCTTGTTCTGTAGCTCTGACCATGGTGTGCTCGCTGGCAAGACCCCAAGCCCTGCCCAGCATCTGAAATGCCCCAAACCATCAAAACCTGACTCTGAATACTGGGGATGCTGCTGCCCAGGAGCCTGCTGCTGATGGAGCTGCTCCCTCTACAACTGCCCCATTCATATTATAGATTCATAGAATGGTTTGGATCTAAGTAAGCTTGAAGATCATCTAGTTCCAACCCCCCTGCCATGCGCAGGGACACCTCCCACTAGAGCAAGTTGCTCAAGGCTTCATCCAACCTGGCCTTGAACACCTCCAGGGAGGGAGCATCTGCAATCGTGACCTGTTCCAGTGTCTCCCCACTCTCACTGTAAAGAATATCTTCCTATTCTCCAGCCTAAACCTCCTCTATTCCAGCTCAAAGCCACTGTCTCCCATCCTAGCTCTGCAAGCCCTTCTAAAAGGTCCCTCCCCAGCTCTCCTGTAGCTTGCTTCAGCTACTGGAAGGCTGCTCCGAGGTCTTCCCAGAGCCCTTTCTTCTCCGAGCTGAACAGCACCAGCTCTCCCAGCCTGTCCCCATACGAGAGGTTTTCCAACCCTTTGATCATCTTCGTGGCTACCTCTGGACCCACTCCAACAGTTCCATGTCCGTCTTGTGCTGGGGGCACCACAACTGGTTGCTGTGCTCTAGGTGGGGTCTCACCAGAGCCTGATCCCCCTGTGCCTCACAGCAGGGCTGCCTGTGTCCCGCTCATGGGGCTGTGTGTGTCCCCAGTGCCCCGCAGCAGGGCTCTGTCCCCTCCTGTCTCCCTGCGGGTTGCTAATCCCCGAGCCCGGGTGCCTGCAGCCCGCCGATCCGCGCACGCCTGGGTGTCGAGCAGTTGCTGTTAATCTCTGGCTTTGATCCCGCAGCTCGAGCGAGCTGGAAGCGCCTTTCAAGTTGTTTTTCTGATGGGAAGTGGGGCTTTGAAGCGAGCTGCTCGGCTCTGTCAGCAGGGCTGTTGCTTTCTGCAGAGATCTTTCGCAGGAATTAATTTTTTTCTTCCTTGGCAGAACAGAAAGCCTGAAAACCACAGCGTGCTGGGACCCCTAAAGCGTTGCCCAGTGCTCCCGGCCCCCTTCGAGGTGCTTTCACACCAAGAGAGTGTGCCTGCCTCTGGCAGGGGGTTGGAACTAGATGGTCTTTAAGGTTCCTTCCAACCCAAACCATTCTGTCAATCTATAAATCTCCAGTGTGTGCTGGCAGTGTGACTTTCCCGTGGGCACTCTTCAGTGACCTGTCCATACTGTTCGTCACACCTCAAAGTGCTTCAGGGACTGGCTTTAACCCCTTTCTGGCTCCTGTTTTATGCATCTCCAGCTCCTGTAGCTGACATTATAAAGGAGCTGGGGAGTGTGAGCAGTTTTCTGGGCTGTGGTTAATCCGAGTCATGAGTGTCACTGGACTGGGGTCTGGGCCTGCTCACATCGTGTTCGCTGTTTGGGATGAATGAATTCCTGCTCTGATTGTGCTGCTGTTTGCCAGAGCACCATTCTGTGCCTGGTTCTTCCAATCCCACTCGTTGGCTTGTCCATTAAATCCACTCCCTTTCCTAAAAACTTCACCTTGGACATCACCATTGCCAGCTCAGCTGCTGCAGTGATGGTGCAAGAACCAGGGGTGCTGACCAGGCAGTTGAAACCGTGGGTCTTTACAGCCCTGGCTGTCTGATGATTCTGGATTTTCTGTGGTGGAAGCATTTACGTGTTTTTAGGATGGACAGGAAAGGTTTTCCCAGCTCCCCTCCTCATGCTACCTCGCAGGCTGGCCCTGGTTGTGAGGTGGGAGCCTGGATCGGGGAGCATCTGGATTTCAGAGAGAACCTCATAGACTGCTAGGCAGGCTGGAGTGGAGATTGAAGCATATCCAGGAGCTTCCCAAAGTATTGCCTTGGCTGGATGCATCCTGCTTCCCTTGGAAGGCTGCACATCAGGGATTGTCAGCTGCAGAGAGCACAGGGGAGGGGGAGAGCAGCTCTTTGGATGGAAAAGTTGAAAAGTGCTTTGCAGAGAGCTGGGCTTAGAGGGTTTGGAGAGCTGTGGACACGGGAGATGCGGTGCTTGGCGTGCTGTCTACCGGGGTGGGCTGGGTGAGTGGGCAATGCAGAATGGACCTGGAGAGAGGGCAGGCAAGAGGCATGATGCTCTTTAGGAGCTGGGCTTCTGCCTCTAGTTTTTGCTTGCTTTGAGGTTTCAGCATTTGCCAGTCACAAGCTCTTTGAGTAGGTCCTACCATGGTGTGACCCACGGTGTCAAGGACTCTCTACCAACAGATGCTGCTCCTCAGTCAGCAAAAGTGCTCACAGAGTCATCTTCTGCTGCCTTCTGTTCACTGAGCTGCCATGGGAGGGAGAGGAGACAAAGCTCCTTCCCTTCTCCTTCCCCAGGCAGGATGGCATTTGCGTCACTGCTTACCCTGGTCAGAGGGCATGGCCATCTGTTTCTTCTTCCAGCTGCTCGGCTCAGCCAGAGCCCTAGCAGAGGGCATGGATGGCTTCCTCAGGCAGAGTCTGGGCATGATCATGGATGAGAAGTCATTTGGTGACATAACTACATCTGCGTAGGGCAGGTGGCTCCAGTTCCTGCTTGGCTTTGGGGTGAGACCCATTCAGATGGGAGGAGAATCACAGAATCCCACTATGGTGAGATTGGAAGGGACCTCTGGAGATCATCCAGTCCAAGCCCCTGTTAGATTACCCAAGATCACCCACAGCAGGCTGCCCAGGATCACAATGTCCAGGCGAGTTTGGAAGCACTCCAGAGAAGGAGACTCCACCAACCTCTCTGGGCAGCCTGCTCCAGGGTTGCAGCACCCTCACAGGTAAGAAGTTTCTCTCAGGTTCAGGTGGAAGAACGAGGTGGTATCTTCAGAAAGTGCTCCCCAGTTGTCACTGCACATTTGAAGGTGTCTTTATGTCTCCTGCCCTCTTACAGCTCACCTTGCAGGTCTCTGGCTGCCCAAGCCCCCACAGTGTGAGTTCTCAGAGGTCCTGGGGTCCCACCTAAGTGTGTCTTTTGAGAAGTGTGCTGCCCAACACGTCCTTGCTCAGCCTTAGGCTGCCTGTTCTGCTGCCTTGTGGTGGTGAAACACCTGCAAAAGCATGGATCAGGCTCACTACTCCAAGCTGATGGGCAGCAGGGGCTTGTCTGTGGGCAGTCCAAGTGCATCAGGACTTGGTGCTTGTTTTCCCTCGGTGCCTGTTCAGGAAGGG
Organism: Eubucco bourcierii; assembly: GCA_013396675.1. Lineage (NCBI taxonomy): Eukaryota > Metazoa > Chordata > Aves > Piciformes > Ramphastidae > Eubucco > Eubucco bourcierii. The sequence goes on from VWZE01022355.1 coordinate 843,175, forward strand.
TCAAGGTGTCAGGGTGATGTCCGTGGGCTTGGCTCGCTGGCTGGAAATCGACATTACCAATCAAATTAAAAATGGGTGCAGACTGAGAGCAGAGCTAACAGCTTGACCTAGATAAGGCGAGCGCCTGGGACAGCAGCACGTTATCTGCTGTGTGGAATCTCAGCCAATTATAAACCCTGATTGCTGGGAACTGCTAATTAAGAGCCTCTCTGTGGAGTCTGCCCTGGGTCCTGCCCATGCCGGGCATGGCTGCAGGGTCAGGCTGGTGTGGTGGGGAGGACTCTGACCGAGGAGCTGCAGCTGCCTACTTCCAGCCACAGTCTGGGCTGGGAGAAATCATAGAATCAGCATTAAGGTTGGAAAATACCTCTGAGATCAAGTCCAACTACCAACTCAACACCACCATGGCCACTAAACTGTGTCCCAAAGTGCCATATGCACACTTTTCTTGAACACCTCCAGGGATGGTGACTCCACCAGCTCTCTGGGCAGCCCGTTACAATGCCTAACTGCTCTTGCAGGAAAGACATTTTTCCTGCTGTCCAACCTAAACCTCCCCTGGTGCAGCTCGAGGCCATTTTTTGCCCTGTTTCTAGGAGTGTTTGGAGGAAGTGTTTTGCCTTAATTATTCTGCTGCTGTCCTTTGCTTCTCCATCTGCTCCGTTCCCTTCAGAAGAACCAAAGCAAGGCCAGCTTGGAGGAGGCTTCTCCTTTGCTGTTGCTGAGGCTTCTGTTGACTGACAGGCTGGAAATACCCAAAAGAAGGGAAAGCTGTGTTTTGTAACGCTTTTATGTCTGCTCTTTGCTAAAGGAAGAGCAGCAAGCCAGGTGGAAGCTCGTTGTCTGTTTTGGGGTGCCTCCAGGGGATTTGGGTGGGTGGGACTCAGTTAAAGGCACCAAGGAGCTCCCTGTGCCAGACAAATTGTGTGCAGGGAGCTGGTGGTGATCACGAGGCTCTTAAGAGAGTGGTAGGGTAGAAAAATGAGGAAAAAGCCTTCTTTCATGCTTCAATGTAGGACTTCTTCGCCTTGGGACTCGTGAGCGTGTTCTCGCTTGCGCTGTGAGTCACTGAGATTGCTGCTCAATGCATAATTTACTGCAGAGCCATGGGGCTGAGCTGGGCTTCAGATGCACGCTGGTGTTTCCCACCACAAAGAGGAGGCAGCTGAGAGCCAGGGCTGCGGTCCTGACTCCCACACAGCACATAGCGGGGCTGTCACCAGCAGGAGCTCCCAGAGCTCCGGCTGTGGTGTTGCTGTCAGCTCCTTCACCCCCAGCCTGCTCCAGACACCCTTTTGCTGTATCTTGTAAAAGAAAGAGATGCAGACCCAGCTGAGACTTGCTGCAGTCCTGGTTTGTGGTGGTGGGAGCTGGCACAGACCTGCTGCTCTGAGTGGCTGGTGACACATGGTCACAGGCATGATGATGCTGCAGGACCAGCCCTGTGGGGAGAGGGGGTTTGAGCTCTTCCTTAGAGTCACAGGATCATCACAGAGTATTTTGGAAGGGACTTTTTAAAGCTCATCTAGTCCTGCTGCCCATTGCCTGATGTAGTTCTGCTTGCATGGTGTGGGGTTGCTCCCTGTCCAGCAGAAGGGGTCAGCTCCTGGGGTGCTGTGCTGCTGTGGGGAAACCTTGTCACTTCTACAGCTCCTTGAAAGGAGGGTGCAGCCAGCGGGGAGTCAGTCTCTTCTCCCAAGAAACAAGTGATGGGACAAGACGAAACAGTCTCAAATTACCCCAGGGGAAATTTAGTTTGGACATGAGGAACAAAATCTTCCCCTTGGGGGTTGTCAAGGCCTGAAACTGGCTGCCCAGGGCAGCGGTGGAGTCCCCATCCCTGGAGGGGTTTCAAAGCAGTGGTGATGTGATGCTGAGTGCCATGGTTTGGTGGTGACCTGGCAAGGGTGGGTTAAGGGTTGGACTTCATGATCTGAAAGATCTCTTCTAACCAAAACAATTCTATGGGAAGCCAGCAGTCAGGTGCTGAGCTCTCATCTCCAAGCTCTGGTCCTCTCCCTCCTGCATGGTTCTCACAACAGTCCGGTTGCCGAAACCACCGCCGGCATTGCCCAAAGATTGCTATTCCTGCCCTGAGCTGCTGCTGTTTGATATTCAGGTTCTGCTGCAGGATGGGCACAATGAATATTCATGACAGTGATTAGCATAGCTCCGTTTAATTGCGCCCTGCATGCCACCGGGCCCTGCTGGCTCTCCTTGGGCCCTGCTCAGCCATTCATGCCGCAGATCCTACCTGGAGATGTCCCAGGGAATTGGGAGTCATTGGTGTGCTCTGGGACTGGCCTAGTCAGAATTCCTCTGCAGGCCTGAAGTCGTGCCTGGAGGTGTTGAACGTTGCTGTCATTGTCACATCAGACCCTTCAATAGGCTCTTCAGGTGTTGTTAAGTGATTTTGCCACCACAACTGATGTGTTGCTCTGAACCTCACTCTGAAGATCCGGTGGGTGGAGGTTGTGCCCTCTTACAGCCATGAATGCACTGCAGCAGTGCTTCTGCTCATGGTGAGACACTACAACAGGTTGCCCAGGGAGGTTGTGGATGCCCCCTCCCTGGAGGTGTTCATGGTCAGGTTGGGCAAAACCTTGGTCAACCTGGTCCATGGGAGGGAATTGAAACTAGGTCCTTTCCAACCTCAATCATTCTATGAATCTACTGATGGAAATCCTCCTATGCTGAGTGTTGAAATGGATCCTGGGACCTTCAGTTGAGGGATGTGTGGGGTTACCTGCTCTACCCAGCCAACCAACTGGTGCTGGAGTGGCCTGGCCCCTGCGTGGGGCCTTTTCCTTCTCAGCGTACTGGCTCCAGGGAGGTTGTCCCATTGCTGGAAGATGCATGTTATCTTCTGCAGAACTGAGCATGTCCCATGGAACTGGGCACATCCAGCTCATGATGGGTAAAGTGACCATCTGGGTGACCTTATTTTCCAACCTGAATTCCAAGCTGAAGGATTCTGTGAGCAGCTGATAGCTCATCTCCCCTCAGCCTGATCTTTATCTATAAGCAGGTATGTTTGTGGCAAGGAAAACTGAGGTGTGTCCCCAAAATCTCCTGAGCTGTCTTCTGGATGAACAAGTTTGTGCACCTCTGATACTTTTTTTTTTTTCCAGAGCTCCTGGCTGGGTGGTCCATGTGGGGCCACATCTGTAGCAGCCTTGTCCTTGCAGGATCTCGTGGCTGTTTGCAATGTGCAAGGTCAGCACGTTCTCTGCTCCGTGGGTGATGTGTGGTGTCTGTCTCAGAAGATGGAAGCACCACCATGGGCCCATGCAGCTGGGCTGGGTGACAGTGCTGGGCTAGCACAGAGAGAATTCCTGCTCGCTAATTAAACTAACAAAGAGGTCAGTCCTCCTGACCTACCTTTCCTTGTGATGGGGCTCTGGCCACATGCTGCAGGATTAGGACTGAGCCGCATGACTTCAGGAGCTGATGTGATGGGTTTGAGGGGTAGATTGGTGTCCTTGTCTCTGCTGCTTGGAGCAAAAGGTGTCCTAGATGTGAAGAGAAGAGATGTTTCTGATCATCTCTCCCTCTAAGGTACGGGTTAGGTGTTTCTTCTGCTCTTGCCTGTTGCCTGCCTTTTTGTTTGGTTGATTTGGGAGTGTGTTTTGCTTTGATGGAAACCTGCCCACAAGGTGTTCTTGGAAGGGACATCTTACACTGTCCCCCATATGCTGCTCCACACATCTGTGGTCTGTGGGTTCATGGTGCCCAATCCTGTCTGCCTTGTGCAAGCAAAACTTCACTGAGTGTGCTCTAGAGACTAGAGCCCAGGTTGCTGCAGGAAGAACCGAGCAGCTGAGGGTAGGACAGGCCATATTGGTGACCATGGTGGCCAGGGAGCTTCCAGCATAAAGTGTGAAACAATTGAATTAATCATAGACTCGCTGTGGTTGGAAGAGACTTATGAGATCACGGAGTCCAACCCTTAACCCAGCACTGCCAGGCCACCACTAAACCATGTCACTCAGCACCACATCTTCACGACTTTGAAACCTCTCCAGGGATGGGAAATCCACTGTTTTTGTGGTCAGCCTGTTCCAGGCCTTGACAAGCCTTTTGTGGAATAAATCAATCCTCCTGTCCAACCTGAACCTCCCCTGGGGCAACCTGAGACTGTTTCCTCTCTGATCCTGCCGTTCTTTCTGTGCACGGCCTTTTGGGAGCCCTATCCTGTGGAAGAAGCTGACTGCAGAGCAGCTTTGGCAGGTGGAGGGATGCTCTGAAGCATTGCCCATATTGGGATGTGGAAAGCAACCAGCCCAGCTTCCTGCTCATCCTCCACATGCCAATACCCTCCCACTGGGGACAGCAGATGTGTGCTCAGAGGAAGCACGTGTGGTGGTGTCCATGGCCAGCTGGCCACAGGACAAGGAGCAAGGTTTTGCTGTGTCCCCTGGCTCAGCACCCAACCCTGGGACTTCCAAGGTGGATCTGGGTGTGAGGGGCTGGGATTTGGACATTTAATTAGTGTTCAAAGGCAGTGTGATGAGCAGCTGAGTCCTTGAGAGCCTGCTGAAGCCCTTCCTGCTCCTAAGGGCATCTCAGATGGCTGGAGTGAGCTCAAGCAGGCAATGCGCAGAGGCACATCTTGTGCCAAAGCAATAAATCCAAATTCCTTCCATGTTCCTATGAAGGCCTTTGGGAGCCAAACATCCAGCTCCAAGACAAACGTGCATGGGCTGTCCTTCAGTGTGTGCTCTTTGGCATTATTTATTTATTTCAATGATGATGGTTGGAAAATAAAGGTCAGGAGGCGAAGGAGCCCAGCGGAGACGCCCGTTGCAGCTCTTCATCCTGGCAGCCGTCTGATGTTTGAGGTGGAGTGATCCATAAAAAACCAGCCTGTCATGTAAAGCATCAAAAAAAACCCCTCTTTGGCCTCACAAAGAAGGAATTCTGGCCTGCCTGGAGCTCTCCCAGAGCTTTGAAGAAGGAGATGGTTCCAGGAGCAGCAGTTCAGGGGTAGTGGGATCTGCAGCATGATGGGACCATAGCGGAAAAGCTCTTGCTGGAGCGTGCTCGTAAAGGTTCATCTCAGAATAACTTCCCCTGAGTGCTTCCATACTGCCTGGAAGCACATTCTTCACAGCTGACTGGCGTGGGGAACCAGCTTTATGAACACTGGTTGGAGGTTTGTGGATTTGTTGGGTGCAAAAGTTTCAAGTGGATGTTGTCTGATTGTGTCTGCCAGGCACAGAATTGGGCAAGGCTCTTGGGGAAGCCGTGAGCCCTGTTGTGGTGTCCAGGGAACACTCATGTTTTATGGGATCAATCAGCGGCTTAAAGCCATGAGAGAGTTTAAGTCTCAGTTTCTTTCCAGCCACACCTAGCTCCTGCCTTTCTTACCAGAAACTGCTGACCCTTGGATCCTCTCTGGGAAGCTGGGCAGTCTGGGAAACTGAAATATGTGTAGAGATGATGTCATGGAGAAAGAGGCTTGGACCAAGGGGTCCTCTTTAAGGAGTGCTGCTGCAACATGAATGTTCTGAGGATGTGTGAGGTGGGGGCAGTGCAGAAGGTTGTTTGTGCTTCTGAGGGGTAGAGATGGGAGGTAGGAGATACTGACGGCTTTCATTGAGTTCTCTTCCTAGGTGCTCTTGGGAGTGGCATAGAGACTGTGGTGGTGTCCTCCAGAGAGAGAACCAGTGAAGGAATTGCAGCTGTAGTTGTTGGTAACTGCTGGGTCTTGGGCTAGAACCTGCCCCAGCTGAGTCTGCAGAGAAGCGATTTACTTTTGCCAGCTCCTTATGTGCTGCTGGCTTGGCCGCTAGACCCCGCACCTTGGACAGTGGCCTCTCTCCATGCTTTGCAGATGCTGCTGGCACAGCCATCAGTGAGGTCAAGACCTGCAAAAGCTGCAGGAAATTATAACTTTCCTAGGAGAGTTGCCTCTGAGTGCTGGAGGCCATTGGATCATCACAGTCCCAGCCATCCCTCTCCATATGGAGCTCACAGGTGCTGGCTGAAGCTCCACCATGCAACGAATCACAAAGGCCACTTGCTCATTTGCAGAGCACACAACTTGCATAAGCAGGACTTATGAAGAGGTGGCGCTGGGTTTGCAGAGGTGGTTGGTGCTGCCTGGGCAAAGGGGGATGTCCTGCCCTGTGTCTGTTCATTTCCACCATCCACCCAAAGAGCAGCCATGCAGAGGACTCAGCAGGAACCGCTCAGGCAGCTCAGATTGGCTCCCACAGAGCAGTGGCTGGCTCAGCATCTTACTCTGGCTGCATTTTCATCTGTCAAGCGTTTGCTAGGAAGGTGAGCTGTGAGGGCTTTGCTTCTCTGGGGTTCAGGTGGTTTGGAGCATGGAGTGTGAGCTGTGAGGACCTGCCTCCCAGGCCTGCTGTGGAGAGGGTGCTGCACCACCTCCCACCATGGCTTCTCCCACCCATGGCCTGCTCTGTTTCTTGTACAAGACTTCAATTCCCCCTTGATGAGCAGAGCTTCTGCTGGGAGCAGGAATGGGTGGTGGGGATCCTTCCTTAGCAAGGACTGAAGAAATGGGCTCCTGGGGCTACAGCCTGGAGAAGTTCTTTATAGCCTTGAAGAGCCTTTTGAACTGGAAGAACTTAATCTCTGCCAGGATGGGTTCAGTTAACTTCAGATGGTAGTTGCAAGTGCCGTCCTAGTCCTTCATCCCTGGCCATGAGCCTGCTCTTATGGCCATGTGGTCCTTCTTATGCTAGCTGGGCAGGCTGTCCTCTGCCAGCTGTACTTAAGATGACTGAACCTCCCACTCCTTGCTTGCTCATGGCAAGTTCTAATCACCATGCCTTAGTTTCCCATCTTTGGAACAGTGCAACGTGAGGGTGACATTTGAAAGGCAGAAGGTGGCCCAGAGGAGCTCCTTTGGAAGGAGCTGGTGGATAGAAGAGCTATTGATTTTTCCTCACCTTGCTTTCAAATGGACTTGTCAGCTTTCCAGCCAACTTTACCTTCCATTAATGATTTGCTGTCTCCACTTCAGGTTTAAATCTCACTCTTCACCTTCTGAGAGGTGAAGCGTGTGAGAGTCAGTACCCACGAGGCAGCTGGGGAGCAAGACACCTTCCACCTCCTGGGTCATTTCTTGTCAGCTCAAAGAAAAGGAGCAATGTGATGCAGGAGGGCAAAGAGGGGCTGCATCTGCTCACTGGGCTGGAGGACCTTTGGGGTTCTCACTGTCTTCTTGTCTCTGGAGGGCACCAGCTGTACTGGAGGTACTCCATGAGAACCAGAGCACATGTATAGATGTGTCCTCACCCTTGGCGATGCTCCATCTGCTCTTCCTGGGTTGAGGAGAGTTCAGCTAATTCATTGCTCATTAAATAGAGGGAGAGTCTTGCCTTCTGCTGCTCTTGATGCATCCTCGACTCCAGCTCCTGTGTCTCAGGTCCAGCCTATAAATTGAGGCTGAGTCAGGCCTGTCTTGAAACAGTAAGTGGTGGTTTGGGTCAGGGTGGGGACATAGCCTGGCCAGATTTGGCCACAGCCTGACAGCTTGGTCTGGGAGAGTCTGTGCTAGTCACTCTTGGGCTGCTGCTGCTGGCTCATGGCTTCACTTCTGGAGAACAACAGAGAGAAACACAGAGACACTCAGTGCCTGCTTGACAGGTGTTGGAAGTGCCTCTTTGGTGCCTCTGTGAGTTTTTGCATGCCTGAAGAAGTGCTGGCTTTTCCAGAGCAGTTGATGCTGCTGCCAGGAGGAGAGGAGAGCACCATGTCCCTTCCCATGTGTGTGAGGATGCTTCCAGCATCAGCTTGGCCTCCACCTATGCCAGGATTCCTGCACGAGTGGACTCCTACCCTAGCCCCTGCATTCACTGGGTCTCAGGAAGCCTCTGTCTGCTGGCAAAAGCCCAAGGGGTCACAAAATCTGATGTCCTCAAGCACCCCCTCTGTATTTGGAGGCTCCGAAAGCTGCAGGATGCAGGTGAGCCAGAACACTCAAGGCTTGGTCACCTTTCCAGGAGCCACAGGGTGGCACATCCTGATCTGAGATGCTCGTGTTTGAGAGGCTGAGCTGCTCCTGCATGAGCATGGTGCTGATGTGATGCTTGGTGAGGTGCCACTTTGATGTGATCCCAGTGACAAATGACTCCTCAGATGCTCGCAGGCTTCCCACAGCTTCTAAATGTCAGCTCCTTACAGCACATGAGAAGGTTCCCATCTGATCTGATTAGCTTTGCAGGGCTGCTGGGCTTGAGGGGCTGCAGCTGTTTCCTCGTTGCTGGGGCACTGGAGGGTGCTGGGCTTTGTGCTTTCATCTGAAAAATCATAAAGAAAGCTGGATTTTGGGATTTTGACAGCAGAGCCTGACTGATGTGTGCTGTCTCCCTAGCATCAGGTGATGGAACAAGAGGAGATGGCCTGAAATTGTGACAGTGGAGTTTAGGTTGGAGATTAGGGACAATTTCTTTCCTGCAAGGCTGTCCAGACATTGGAACAGGCTGCCCAGGAAGGTTTGTGGAGTCACCATCCCTGGATGTGTTCAAGAAACCTGTGGATATGGTACTTTGGGATGTGTTTTAGTGGCCATGGTGGTGTTAGGTTGATGGTTGGACTTGATGGTTGTAGTGGTCTTCTCCAACCCGAACAATTCTCTGACATGGGCACACAGAAGGTGTGTCAACCCCCACCATGGACTCCAAGGTGCTGTCCACTGCTGCAGGGAGAGCTTTTCTCATAGGAAATATCCATGTCTTTCCCATGAGGACACACAGGAACTGTTGCCAGGGCCTGCCGGGAGCTGCTCACACAAACCAGTGCTGGTTGCTGCGGGCTGGAACAGCATGTGGGGAGGAATCCTCTTGTCTGGCCTGAGGCTTCTACTGCAGATGAAGGGCTGTTACTGACTCCTTGGCCTTCACCTCCTGCTTTGGCTGCTCTGGACTGTGTTCTGTGTGCAGGAGCTGCTCCTCTCAGGGAGACTCCAGCCCCATGGTGCAGTTTTTCCCACCAGCATATTTCCACAGGGCATGACCAGGATGTGCTGGGGGCTCCTAGTATCCCCAGTATGGGCATCCTGGCTCCTTCTCCATCTCCTCATCATCCTCTTGAGCCCTGAGACCTCACCCAGCTGCAGCCTAGCTGGAAACTCCTGGGAGCAGAGGAGCAAACCATTGCCATGAGCTCCTTTGTGCATCCTTTGGGATGGAAGGAGAGTGAGTGAATCCAGCTCTGCTGCTGCCAGCTTCTGCTGCTGGAGCTGCTCCTGCCTGCCAAGGGCACTAAATCAGGGTCTTGGTTTTGCTTTGCTTCCAAGGTTGGCCAAAGTATCATCATCTTCAGCAGCAGGGATGGCACTGGTGATGTGGGAAGCTCCTGTGCCTTTGGTTGCATCTTGCTGCAGCTGTGGGCTGGCATGGTGGTGCCATGAGCTTGCATAGCATGGATGTGGCACAGGTGCTGGCAAAGCCCTTATCCCTGCAGTGACATCCCTCTGGCAGCAGCTGGGCAGAATGTGGTCCCTGTGGCACTGGGGTGGCCATGTCCCATTGACACTTCTAGACAGAGATAGTTGTGAGGGGTGGCCAGGTGTTGAAGGGCAGCTGGGAAAAGATTCCTAATTTAGGACTGGGAGGAAGACCTTGGAGTCCAGGTGGACAGGAAGTTATCCATGGGACAGTACTACGTCCTTGTGGACAAGGGCCAATGGCATCCTGGAGTGCATCCAGCAGGTCTAGGGAGGTTCTCCTCCCCCTCTTCTCTGCCCTGGTGAGACCACACCTGGAATACTGTGTCCTGTGTTGGGCTCCCCAGTTCTAGAGAGACAGGGATCTGCTGGAGAGAGTCCAACAGAGGCTACAGGGATGATGAAGGGAATTGAACATCTCTGCAATGAAGAAAGACTGACAGCCCTGGGGCTGTTTAGTCTGGAGAAGAGAAGGCTGAGAGGGGATCTTATCAATGTCTGTAAATACCTAAGAAGTGGGTGTCAAGATGAAGGTGCCAGGCTGTTTTTGGTGGTGCCCAGTAATAGGACAAGGAACAAAGGGTATAAGCTGGACCACAGCAAGTTCCACCTCAGCGTGGGGAGAAATTTTGCTGCAAGGGTGACAGAGCACTGGAACAGGCTGCCCAGAGAGGTTGTGGAGTCTCCATCTGTAGAGACATTCAAGACCCATCTGGATGTGTTCCTGTGAAGCCTACCCTAGGTGATCTTGCTTTGGGGAGGGGGTTTTGGGGAGGGGATTGGACTGGATGATCTCTGGAAGTCCCTTCCAACCCCTACCATTCTGTGAAGGTGAGGGAAAGGAACACAGCCCTGGGGCAGGTCCTCATCACCTTTGCACCCACACTGCTCTGCCAGGACACCTCTGCATCCATGCAGCAGAAATTACTCCAACCCTTTCCCATCATTCCTGGCTTCAAAAAGCACTTTTCCATTTCATCCTCAAAGCTGTGATTCTGCATCCTTTGGTGCTCCTTGCCAGCCCCAGCAGGAAAAGTGTTTGGGACCAGTTGGGAAACAGAGTTGGGATGGGGGGGGTAGAAATTAGCAGAAGGTTTTTTCACTTCTTTGATCTACCTTCCTTTATTTATTTATTTGAACAGAAAGCTCAGTGAGGGGATAAGCGATCCCCTGCAATCTGTCAGCTCTTTCAGGCTGCTGGAGGATGGCACCAGCTGGGCTGTTAAAAGAGTCTTTAAAAAGAATAATGCCAGGCGCGCGTTGGCAGCGAGACGCGGTGCTTGCTGAGCACAGGGGTTCAGGCTTCCCCTTCTCCCCTCTCCTGTTTTTTGTTCTTGTTTTGGTTTCTCTTTCTTTTTGTTGCTGCATCCTGGTGGGAGGCTGCTGGCTGAGGAGTTGTGGTCAGGTAGGTGCTGGATGAGTTCGTGTTCAGCACCCCTGGGAGCTGGGTGAGTTCATAAATGCAAGAGATGAGCAGAGGAGCGTGGCGGTGCGGTGGTGTCCACAGGAGTGAGCTGTGAGCAGAGGGGAGGGAGGAAGCCAAAAATCCCAGCTCAACCTCTCTTTGAGGCAGCCCATGGGGCTCTGGCAGCTCTGGTGCGGTCATGCCTAGTGCCTGGCAGGATGGAGAGGGTGATGTGCCGCCAAGCAGAGCCCGAGTGACCTGGTGCTGAGCTTACTGCCATGTGCCAAGGGCTTTGCTGGGTCCTGGCAGAGCCCCCACCATGAGTGCCTCTGGGGATGACTGTGTCCTTCGGCTGCAGCCAACCTCCCCTAAGATGCATCTGCCTAGGGGTAAACTCCCAGCGTCCCTCTCCAAATTATCAGGAGACCTCTCAGTCTAAAAGCCTTTACCCAAGGACTGCAGGGTGGCAAAGACCCATAGGTGGCTGTTACTGGGGTGGCTGCTCTCTCCTGAGGGGGACCGGGGGACCACAACGAACTGTGACAACCTATGGCAGCCCTGGTGATCTGAGGGTATGTGGCATCACCTCTCTCCTTACCCTGCTGACCTGGCCTGCTGCAGTTCAGTGTCTCTTTGGAGCTGCTGCTTGCAAAGAGAGTCAAGCAGGACCAGGAGCAGAAGAGTGGTGCCAAGTAACTGGCCAAGTGCTATAGGAGGTGGCAAGAGCTCAGCTTGGTGCCCAGCTGCTGGAAAACCTTTCCAGAGGGCAGGGGATGGTGAGCAGCTCCCTTGTGCTGAAGCCCAGGTCCTTTGTCCCCTTCCCCAGGGCCACAGTAGATAATGCACAGAGAAGTTCCTTCTTCTTTTGATGTGAAGTGTGAGGTTCCTGGGGGCAATGAAGCTGTTCTTGGTCTCTCCTCCTTATCCCTGGTGTTGGTTGGCTTTTCCTGCACCATCACACATGTAAGTGGAAATTCATGGCATTGCTGCTGCAGTCTGGATGCCACTGGAGAGAGCATTTCCACCAGCATGGAGTGCTCTGAACCTCCCCAAAACAGGGTATGACGAAACCTGAGCAGCTCCATTCTCTGTATGGGTGACCAGGTCCCTGACTGCACTGCTGGGAGGTAGTTCCAGGGTGGATTTTCACTTGAGTCCTTGCCAGGTGCCTGGCTCTACCTCTTCTTCATATGCCACCACCTCTCCTTCATATGCCAGGCTGCCCCAGTGCTACTCTGGATGCATTGCTGGATGACTGATGGCCAAAAGCCAGGAGGTTCCATGTGTGTGGCTGTGTAGGGTGTTTTGGGTGCAAGCTCTCCCTCTGGACTCTTTTGGGCTCCAGAGAGGAGGAGCATCCTTGAGCAGAAGGTATTATTTGACAGATGGAAGTAAAAATAGCTATTTTTGCTCACAGAGCTGCTGGACCAGGTCTCCCTTGACTCATGTCTTCTGGCATGGCAAACATTGACTTGGTGACACTGCTCTGGTGGAGCACAGCGAGGACGATGCCTTTGGGTCACAACTGAGTGTAGGGTTTTGATGTGCTGAGTTTGTCCTGCTTGCCAAGAGGGATCTTCAGTTAGAGCATCTCTGTGTGTAGGGTTTTCCTGGAGGGATCAGTGGGCTCCTTACATGGGAACCCTGAAAGTTAGAGTGGGCCAATCTTTGTAGCAAGCCACAGAAACATTCCATTTTGGTGGGGTGAAGCTGCCTGTGCTGCCTTCCTTTCCTCTCCCTGCTACTTTGCAGCCCTTGTTTCCATATTTTCTCCTTTGCTGTAGGGTTTGAATGAATCCTGGAGATTCCTGAATGAGTCTTGGAGCAACCCCCAGTGATGTGTTGCGCTCCAACATCATTGAAATCGATTGTCTTGTAAATTACTGATGGAAGCAGCTCCTTGGCTTCAGTGTTGCCTGGTGGTGTCCCAGCAAAGGAGCTGGGTGGCTTTAACACGGCAGTGTGGACAAAGCCCCTTTTATGTCAGACCAGAGCCCTGGGAAAGGAGGATGAAAAGCTGGTGTGGGAACCACCTCCCTTCCCATCCATCTTCCCTTCCATCCCTTTTGGAAGGCACTTGGCAGCATGACGTAGGAGTGAGTATTCTGCGGCCTCTCCTGACCCCAGCTCTGTTGGCATGGGCCAGGATGGTGATTTTTT
>VWZE01022355.1:856185-901683 GCA_013396675.1 Eubucco bourcierii
TTTTCCCTTTATGTCTTCAAAACTCAGGTTTGAGCAGAGCAGGAAGGCACTCTGCAGAGCTTTTGCACTGGCCCTGGTGGCCAGGGCTTAACCAACCTCAGCAGCAGGACAACGTAGTGTTGTGATGAGCATGCAGACAGGAAAATGTCCCACATGGGGACATCAGTCCCAGCTCCAGACTCCAGTCACTGCTGGGCTGAGGGACATGGAAAGTGGGGAAAAGTGGAGAGAATGGAGAGCAATAAAAGTGATGGCTCTGGAAATAACCCAGATGCAGGGTGTGCCCAAGCAGGGAACTCATCCTGTGCCCCACCCAAGCTGAGCTTTGTCTCACCTTGGGCCATTCGTCCTGGCTGGATGAGGAGATCTCTCACACCTCAGCAGCACCTGTTGGTGAGTGATTCATGCTCAGCATCAGCTCCTTAAACCCTGGAAAGCACTCATAGGGAAAGCCAGGAGTGAGGTGCTCACTGGTCTGATGCCAGAGGCAGTGGCAAAGCCTCTGACAGGAGATGGATGTCCCTGAGCACACTGTAATCAGGGGCAGGGGGTCAGAAAGTTCCCCTTGGCAAGGATGAGCTGCCAAAGCAGGGTGGGGAGGTATGGGGGCAAAGAAAGGGAAGGAAAGAAAAGCAGGGAGGAGTTTTCTGAGTGCCCCTCTTTGTACAGGGCTCTGCTGGGAAGGTCCTTGGGATACTTCCTGAACCTTGGCATGGCTCAGTTAGGAAGAGTCCTCTGGGAAACGGGCACGGGCAGGAGGGGAACTGTCTGAGCTCCCCTCTTCACAAGCTGAAGGGGGAGTGGGCAGTGGGCAGGGATGCAGGCATGGTGATGGTCACTGTGCCAGAGTTTCTGTACCATAATGCAAGGGATCTGGCACAGGCAGTGTCTGGGCTGCCTCAGACCAGCTCCTGTGACAGTGGCAAAGGCTGTGGAGAGGGGACACTGCAATTCTGCTGCATGCAGGGACATCTCTTACTCCTTGAAGTCCTTGGACTCTTCTTGGGAGAGTCTTCCCAAGCCATGGCTCTGCTGCTGCCAGGGCTCTCAGCTCTCCTCACCCCTTTTCCAGGCCCACTGTGGTTTGGGAGTGATCCTGAGAGCCAAGGAGCTGGGATGCTCTGTGGCAGCTCCTGGTGCCATTAGTGCCAGGCTGCTTCCCAACAAAGCCAGGTAAAGTTTCAAGCTTCTCAATCTGAAATGAAGTGCTGCAGAGGCAAATGATGCCACTGGTGCCAGTTAGCCCAGTGACCTAGGGGTTTGGAGAGCCCACCCCTGGGGAGGGGATGTGAGACTCTCAGCTTTCATGCCACAGAAAGCATCCTGGGGCTGGCGCGTACGTTGCTCTGAGATGTTGGAGAGAAGCTCAGAAGCTGGCTCAGATCCACTCCAAAGGCTTGCAGAAGGATCTGGGAGGCACTTGAAGAGTGCCCACGAGGTGTTTGTTTATTTTCTGAAACCCTTGGGATTTTCCAACCCCATCTCGTGACTCACTGGGCTCTGACTCACCGAGGCTGAGTGCCTGGGCTTGGCAGCCTGGGACTGCTGTTGGGGCTGGGAGCTGCTGCTGGGGATGCCACATGTCTCACTGACAGCTGGCATCTCGCTGCTGTGCTCTGGTTGGGTGCTGCTGCACCTTCCCTATCCCCAGGTGTTGGACTGCCTGCCCAAGGTTTTTGAAGCACCACTTGGTCCAACCTGAAAAATCTGTGTGGGGAGAGGGTCTGAGGTGGCAGGCTGACACTGTGCCCCTTGGATACCCCAGAAGGGTAAGGAGTGACCCTGAAGCTATTGTTTGGGTTCCTGTTTATAGAATCTCAGACTGATTTGGGTTGAAGGGACCTTTAGAGGCCATCCAGTCCAACCCTCTGCAGTCAGCAGGGACAGCTGCAACTAGAGCAGGTTGCTCAGAGCCCAAACCAACCTGACCTGCAATAGTGCCAGGGATGGGGCAGCTACCACCTCTCTGGGCAACCTGGGCCAGGCTCTCACCACCCTCAGTGTCAAACATTTCTCCTTTCTCTCCAGTCTGAATCTCACCTTTTCAGTTCAAACCATCACCCCTTGTCCTGTCACAACAGGACCTGCTCAAAAGTCTGTCCCCAGCTTTCTGGTCAGCCACTTGGAAGTTCTGCAAGGCCACTAGAAGGTCTCCCTGGAGCCTTCTCTTCTTCAGCCATGCCAGAGAGCAGGTTTGGGTAGTGGTTATGGAAGTTTGAGCTGGTAGCAGGAGGGAGGTCAGTAAAGCAGTGTGACACTTGCTGCCATGTGAACACAGGCTGGGAGGGGCTGACTGTCTACTGGAGCACAGTGATGGCTTGGGTGGGGCATGGATGCAGCTGTCGGGTCTGCATCAGCCACAGATTCCATCAGAGATACGTCAGCCACACCTGGAATTGGGCAGATTCTTCCATTTGAAACGTGCCAAAATTTTTGTGCTTCCCATAGCTGGTGCCACACATGGCAGCGAGGAGCTTGCAGGAGGTTCTGTGGTGCAGTGTAGGATGTGCTGGGCGTGCAGCCGCTGCCGGTCGCTGACGCCGCTTCCTCCTCTCTCAGGTGGGGCTTGGCAGTGGCTTTGCCAAACCATTGCTATTCAGGGTGAAGTTTTCCAGCTGAAATTGGGTGTGGGCTTTGTGATTCCTGGGGATTGGGGATTTTCTGTGGTTTTGGAAAGTGATTTGGTTGCGTCAGAGCCCAGGGCTGGAGGAAGCAGAGACTATCACAGAAGTTATGAAATAAACCCAAATACCTCTTCTCCAGACCCCCTTAGTCCTGGGTCTTGTGGACCTTCTACTGCTCTCCTGCTACATCCCTGGACTTTTGTGATGTCTGAAGTGACAGGTGCTTGGGGAGCTGTGGTCCCAGCAGCCAAAATATGCTCAAGTTCTTTCTTTGGGCACTGGTGATGTTGAGTAGGTGCTCCATTGCCTGGCATACTGGGCAATGCCGGGGGTGTCTGCATCCTCCCGTGCCAGCCCTCACCATCGTCAGCATCAATAGCAGCTGAGCTGGGAAGGAGAAAAATGGAGAGCTGGGAATGACTGGGGTGAGGACAGTGGTGGCACTGGGGTGGCAGAGCCCAGGCTGCTTCACAGTGAGAGGTGAAGACTCTGAGGTAGCTTGCCAGAAATCCCTGAGGGATACACCAAAGCCTGGTGGTAGCTCATGGCTTCAGGGCTTTTCCAGCTGGCCCTACCCTCCAAACTCCAGCCCGGGAATGCTGATCCTTTGGGTTTTCTAGGAAAACAATGGACATTTCAAGGCTTTCCCTTCTAGTCTGGAGGAGGAAAGACAGTTTTTCCTTTTCTCATTACCAGAAACGGATGGGCTTTTGCTGGAGGAAGGAACAAGGACTGACAGGAGCTTTGCACTTCACTGGGGGGAGGTTTTAGCCAAGCTCAGAGCTGCTGAAGCAGGTTCTGGCACCAGCATCTCGCTTGCTCTTGGCTTGCTGGCTCCAGCAGTCCCTCCCCTCACACTTTCCAGATGTTGTAGCTTGCTGAGAAGTCCATCTTTGGCTGGGTTTTGGCCTTTCTCCCCAAGGTGGCCTTCAGAGAGGCTTCTTCAGGGTCTGCTCGGTAGCCTGGGGATCTCCTGGCTGCTCAGGAGCCTGGGGTGCTCAGTGCTGCTCAGGTGTGCTAACTGGCACAGCTCATGGTTTGGGAGCAGCCAGAGGGCTCCTGGGGCTGGACACGTGGTCACAGACTGCTCCAACTTGCTATCTGCAGGTGTTTGGGGACATCTGCCAGCACCACAATGTGTCCTCAGCCCTCGGGAGGGCAACTGGCAGTGGGCAGGGCTGTCTTCTCCATGAGAAAAAATCCTGTCCAGACCTTTTGTCTCGTGCCTGTTGCTGTGAGACCTTGCAGCTTGTGCAATCCTGGGGCTGGTGCCCAAGATCTGGTGGATAAACTGAAGAGAAGATGGTGTTTAGCCAGTGTGGCCCAGGGAAGCTACAGGGACCTAGCAGGAGGCTACAAGGATCTAGCAGGAGGCTGCAAGCTCAGCCCCATGATCCTCAACCCCTCAGAGCCCCCCTGCAGTGGCCTGGCTGGTGGAAGCCCACTGGTCTGACCAGACTCTAGGATTCATGAACTTTGTGAGCATGGTGTCCCTGCAGCTCTGACAAAGCCTCCTGCGGCATCCCACACATGGCAGGGGACAGAGGAGATCTCCAGGCGGTGCTGAGGCTCTAGCCACAGAAGAGCCTGCAGAATCCCATTGCTTAGTGGTGGCTTTGGTGGCTTTTTGATGGGTTTAGGCATTTTGTTTGCTTTCCCAGCAGCAAAACTGCAGCAAAGGGAAGGAGCAGGCAGGAGGAGTGGATCTCTCTCCACAAGGAGTTAAAGTCTTCTCGCAGCTGCAGTCTCTGTTCACCCCAGGCTGAGTTTGTGCTGTTGTCTATCTCAGCATCTCCAGCTCTGGCTTTTGCAGTCTCACCGTGGCTTAGTGTAAGCAACAGATCAGCCAAAGCAAGCCCCATCCTGGGCAGTTGCTTGGCTCTTGGAGCTGCTTCCAAGAGAAACCCGAGGCTCTGCGTCCTCCTTAGCGCTCTGGCAGCGCTCCCAAGTGCCCTGCCAGGAGCAGCCCAGCTGACGTGGCTGAGAGAAGGGAGTGAGCCTGGCACCTGGCATTGCCAGGGCCCTGGCTTTGCCATGCAGCTTGGTGCTGGGCTAGGCTGAGTCTGAGCATCCCCTGAACCATGCAGCTCAAGGGCTCCATCTCCCCATGCCTCCTTCTCCGCATGCCTCATTCTCCTCATGGCTTGGCTCAGGGTGAGAAGGGAGAAAATTTGGGCAAGTTCCCCATGAAATATGGGATGGCTCTGACTGAACATGGAGTCTGGAATATGTCCCTGAAGTCTCTTGTGTGCTGGTGCCGGGAAGGTGGAAAAGTTTGTTCGTGCAGACATTCCTGCATGAAGCAGGAATTTGAAGTTATTTAGCCAGCACCCTCCATGGGCTTTACTTCTGTGCCCCTTCTGCCCACTTCACCCTAGATTTTCCATCCAAATGTCTTCCATGAAGAGGTGAGAAGCAGAGCCCTCAGGCTACCCATGGTTGGTGGCTCTTCAGCCCCTCCTTGGCTTGCTCGCCACCAGCCCTTCCATTTAATGAAGCAGCCTCACAGCAGGGGACAACTGCCGACAGAGGCAAAGTCCCGTGGTGGTTAGGTCTCTCAGAGGGCACATTGGGCTTAATGGGTCCCATTTGTCACTGTCCTGCCTTTGTAGGCCACTGCTGGGATGTGGGCTTCTGTGTCAGCCTCAAGGGCTCTTCTTGCTCCCGTCAGCAGGGATGTGGCAAATGTCCTGGTGCAAAAACATGTTCCTGCCATAGCTCACACCAACCCCCCTCACTTCTTGGGGTGTCAGAGGCACAGCAGCTGGGCTCACGTCCTCATGTCCTCCTCATTCAGTGGAGCAAGATCAATCCAGAGCAAAGAAGGCCGCAGGGTCTGGATAGGGACAGAAGCTTCAGAGCATCCTGCTCATCTTCAGGGATATTCTTAACTAGGCAGAGCTCTGCATTGCTTAGCACTAGGCTTTGCCCTCTGGACACCGTTTCCAGCTCCCTCCAGAACCCATCTGGGTGTGGGGCAGGGGCAGCCTCCTCCATGGAGTGCTGCTGAGTGCTGCAGGGCATGGAGAGGTGAGACAGCAGCTTGCCTGGTAGCCTTTTCACAAGTAACTCCAGGAGGGACAGTTTGGGGGATTCACCCCCCAGGTATCATCTCTGTGCTGTGCAGAGTGGACAGATCTGGCCCCCTCCTTTGGCACATGTGCCCAAGGGGTGCCAAAGGGGAGCTGCTTCCATGTGAGGTGAGAAGAAGCCTTGGGGAGGGGTGAATCCAGCCTTCGTGGCAGGGTGAATCCAGTACTTGATGAGGTACAGATCCAGCTCTCATGGCAGGGTAAATCCATCCTTCAGGAACGTTTTGCTTCCATCCCTTCTGGCCCTGCTGCCCGATGGCTGACAAACGGCGGCAGGGTCGGGGACGCTCTTCCAAGCCTGATGTTTTGTGGCAATTAATCTCGCTTTTTATCTGGGTGTAATTAGCCAGGTTATTAACATTATCAAGGCGCCACGGCGCTAATTACACGTCTGCGTGCAGCCTGCGGAACATCCAGGCTGCTGCTGCCTGACACCGTCCCCACCAGCCCTGGCATTTGGTGTCTGCTGGGGAGGATCGCTTGATGCCTCTAATCGCTGTGATGCCCATCAGGCATTGGTCCCGACCGCCCCCAACTCTGGGCAGTGATGCCACCAAGTGGTGCAGCTTTCCTAGGAATGTTTCCTCCCTGGAATCTTCCCCGTCTTGGGGGGAGGTCCCCTCTCTGTCAGGCTCTCCTTTGGAACTAGGGGAGCTTTGTAATGTCCTGCTTTGCTTCGTGGTGTGAAGGAGCTTCTCTGGTTGGTTATCTCCCCTTCTGTGCCTGCCAAGAGCTGAAATGTTTCAGATTTGAGGTTCATCTCTTAAAGATCCTCTTCCTTTTGCTGGAAATGGAGCTTTGCAGATCTTGGTGTGGAGGGTAGTGCCTTCACATCTGCTTCAGCTAGGCACCAGGGTGGGCTTCCAGACTTTTTCTCTGTGGCTCCTCCAGTGCTGATGTGCCATGGGAGCAATGCCCAGCTGCAGTGAGCACAGACAGTCGAGGTTTGTGCAAGACCCTGTGACCTTCCTGATCTTTTTCCTTGCCTTGTGCATGTTCTCTGTGGCTTTGTCTTGGGCAGCCATATGCTGGGAGGGCCCTTGGCCTTTCTCTGCCTGTCATGCAGACATCCTCACTTGGATGGTAAGCACCTGAGAGCCAGATCCCACAAGCATCTCCATCCACCCCAAGGGCCACTCCATCCCTGCTGCCCAGCTGTCCAAACCCTGGGAAGGTTCTAAGCTGAGATCAAGCCTTCAGTGCAGAACAGGCAGAGGTGTTGGTGAGTGTTGTTCTGCTTGAGGGTAGGAAGGCTCTGCAATGGTATCTGGCGAGGCTGAGGTCAGTTGTATGAGGTTCAACAAAGCTAAGTGCTGGGTCCTGCACTTGAGTCACAACAACCGCAGGAAGGCTCCAACCTTGGGGTGGAGTGGCTGGAAACTGCCCAGCAAATAAGGACCTGTAAGGGTTGGTTGACAGCAGCTGAACATGAGCCAAGAAGGTCACCACCATCCTGGCTTGCATCATCAGGAGTAGGGAAGTGATTGTCCTCCTGTACTGTGCACTGGTTAGGTCATACCTCAAGCACTGGGTTCAGTTTTGGGGCTCTCGCTCCAAGGAGGATATTGAGGGGCTGGAGCGGGTCGAGAGAAGGGCAATGAGGCTGGTGAAGGGTCAGGAGAACAGGGCTGGTGAGGAACAGCTGAGGGACCTGAGGTGGTTTAGTCTGGAGAAGGATGAGTGGAGACCTCATTGCTCTCTACAACTACCTAGGAGGGTGGAATGAGGTGGGAGCTGGGCCTCTTCTCTCTAGTATCAGGTCATAGAAGGAGAAGAAATGGCCTGAAATTGTGCCAGGGGAGGTTTGAGTTGGAGATTATGAAAAAATATAATTCCTGCAAGAGTGGTCAGGCATTGGAACAGGCTGCCCAGGGAGCTGGTGGAGTCAGCATCCATGGAGGTGTTCAAGAAACCCATGGCCTTGGCACTTGGGGACATGGTTTAATGGCTGTGGTGATGTTAAATCGATGGGTGGACTCGGTGGTCTTTGAGGCCCTTTCCACCTGAAGCAATTCTGTGATTCTGTGTTGGGTTGCTGCTGCTGCTTCAGCAGCCTCCCACTGCTCATGCCCCTGCTGCTGCTGCAGGGATGGGGGAAGGAGAAAACGAGGCAGCTGCTGAGCGTGCGCCGGAGCTGGGCCGATGGGGAATCACAAACCAGCTGCTGGAGCGTTTCCTGGGCTCCTTTGATCCTCCGGGCTGGGAGCTGAGCTTCCAGGGCACTCTGGCACAGGGAAGGCAGCAAACAGCAGCTCTGTGCCCCCGTACCAGCCACCTGCAGCCGCCTCAGTGTGCCCATCAGCATCAGACCCTGAAAGAGGGAGCAGGGGTGGTGAGGAAGGGAGGCAGGAGGAGTAAATATTTAAACAGCTCTGGTGATGTCTGGGACCTGCCAGCAGTGCTGGGAGAGTGCTGCCTTGGGCAGATTGTTCTGGTGCTTCTCAGTGCCAGGCTGAGGGACGCTGAGGGCTGCTGCCCATTGGTGGGATGCACTTGAGGTGCGATGTGGGTGTTGTGCCCCAGGGGTGGGTGTTGCAGCCTGGGGGTGGGTATTGCAGCTCCTGCCTCCCCTTAGCTCTGTGGCAGTCTCTCACTGCAGTGTCTGGAATGAGCTTTGAGATGGGCAGAGGGTTCCAGGTACATAGAGGGGTTCATCCCTATCCCCAGCTGGGGGTGGCTGTGTGTGGCTCTACAGTGTGGGGACTGAAATGGGGTTCCAGTATGACCTAACCTCATCACTCAGCCCCTTGCCACCACTGGGTTGATACTGGTTGAACAATGCAATGAAGGACCTCAACCAGGCCATCACTGTCCCCTTGGGTCTGCCTGGGAATGGGCTGTGACAGAAGAGGTGTGATTGGATAAGAAGCTGGGCTCTTCTCCTTCTCCTGGAGTAAGCAGGGACATTTCCTGCCTTCTGGAGCTCTTCCCCTTGGTATGAACCTGCTGCTCTTACCATCCTTGTTCGTGGGCACCAAGTGCTTATGACCTTTCCCAATGCTGTCCTCTTCCCAAACTCTCATCCCACTGTCCAGCACTCATTTCACTCAGCGTGGCACCATCTGATATCCTATGCAGCTCTCCTGTGTCAGACTGTGCCTGCAATCAGCTCCTGGCTAGAGGAACGAGCAGAGGCAAGCTGTTGGGAGGAGAGTTGAACCCAGTGTGCCATGGTGAGTGGAAGAGAAGTGATGATGAAGACAATTAAAAGCCACCAGTGCAAAGAGGAGGAGACCAAGCCCACACACAAGGTGGGACTGATGGGCAGTCTGCAGGAGGAGCTGTTTGCAGACACAGTTTGTGCATTTTACTGCCAGATAGAGTTTCAGATTAAAATCAGGTTCCACAGCCTTTTGGCCCAGGTGTGTGTCCTGGTCAGGACCCACACTGAGCTGC
The DNA here is from genome assembly GCA_013396675.1 of Eubucco bourcierii. NCBI lineage: Eukaryota > Metazoa > Chordata > Aves > Piciformes > Ramphastidae > Eubucco > Eubucco bourcierii. The sequence goes on from VWZE01022355.1 coordinate 865,298, forward strand.
CCACAGATTGATTCCTCCTCATCTGCCTTTGACCCCTATTGCTGCCTCTTCCCCACCTTGGCAGAATTCAGCACATTTTTTGCAATCATTTTGAATGCAGCAGCTCAGGCCTCGCTCTGGAGCTGATTTTGTGTTTGTAATTCAAGGCACCTCCTCCTGCTTCATCTCATCCATTCCTTACCCCGAGTTGGAGCAGCTGGCTCCAAACATTGCTGTGCAGTGCGAGGAGGTGGGGCCACAGGTGCCCTCCTTGCAGGTTTTCATCACTGGCTTGCTGGGGGTTTTTTGCTTGCATTTTGCTAATTCTGTGTGGGAAGTGCAATAGACATCGAGTGAAGTAATTAGTGAAGCTTTGATGAAGCTGCTTCTCTCTGCTGAAAATCACAGAGTGTCTTTCTTATGGTTGAAGGGAAGCCAGATGTTCCTCAGAGACATTTGCCTCTTCCATGAGCCTGTCCCTAGCACTTCCCTGAGCTTCCCGTTGGCTAAGTGCTCCCCAGGTCCCATCTCCTCCCTCTGGCAACAGAACCTGGGTTGATTTTTAAGTGCAGGCATGGATTTGCATAAATTAGGTGCCAGGTTCCACAGTTCCTGCCCACAGCCTCAGGTTGGCTGTCCAGATGGTGGTGTTCATTGGCAAGGCTCTCAGAGCTCAGGCCTTGTCCCATTTGAGTTGTGTTCTCCTGGATGCTCCTGCAGCTCCGAGGGATGTATCCTGTTATTGCTTGGCTGTCAGCTGTGTGGGACAGGGACAACAGCCAGTGAAGTCCATGGTGGAGTCATCTGCACCTTCTGGCATGGGAACTGCTGATGCTCTGGTCATGGGGTTGGTGCAGATGTACTGACCATGCTTCCACCTCCATCCTCCAGGTTCCTGAGGGGAAAGGTGAGCGAACTTCTGCTTCAGAAGGTGAGGAGTGAAGGGTGTCTTCAGGCAGAGCAGCTCAGGCAACAGCCAGTGAGTTGTCTAACCATTTTGGTGGAATCCAAATGGTTCACTGACACCAGGACACCCCTGGTGAGGGGGCTGCTGGAGTGGGGCTGAGCCCAGGGTAGGACAGCAAGGAAGGACAGGGAGGAAGGGACCTCGCAAGAGTGAGCAGCACAAGAGGTGGAGCTGTCTCTCTCTCTCTGATTGGGAGGTTTGGGTCCCTGAGTGTTTTATGAAGTTCTCAGCTTCTCACACAGTCACTGCTCACACAACCTGCACTGCTCCTTTCCTTTTCTTTCTGTCCAGGGCACATTTTTCTTATTGCTTCTAATTCTTGTTAGGGCTTCCTGCATCTTCTTCTACTGAAACTTCCACCTCTTCCATGAGTATGGCAGACTTCCTACAGTTCCTCCTTAGACCTTCTCCACATGTTGTTCATCCTCACAGTTCAAATTCATGCTGGTGTCTTATGTTCAAGTATATTTACAGTCTTTATTTTTTTACTTAAGAAGCCTTAATGCCAAAAAATGTCCTCTTCTGCCTTTAATGATGATCCCAAACATTATCAGGGACAGGGAGCCTCCTGCTGCTCTTATCTTCCCGTGTGCCTCAGATCAGCATCTGCTGGCCTTTTTTATCCCTGGAAATCCATCTCTGTGTGACCCTCACATATCCATAGGGATATTCCTGAGTGCTCTCCCAGCCTGAACAGTTGATATCGCTGCGCCATTAGTGAACCCAGGAAGCCTCCTGTTCACTGGAGCTGCTCTCCACCTTCCCTTCCTCTTCAGGGCAGCATCTGAGGGTGACTGTTCTCTTGTTCTTTGTCTGTGCCTGCCATGTATTCATGTCAGTCCTTCAAAGGAGGCTCCTGCCGTTCCACCAGCCATCCTACCACGAGGACATGCATATTCATGGGCACGAAGCTGTGGTGTTTTTTACACCTTGAAAGGAGTTTTGCTCATTTTGGCTTCAAAGCCAATGGAAGCGAGGTCCTGCCAGCTTCAGTTCCACTCCTGATGGGTGTCTGAGAGCTCTTCCTCAGCTGCAGGCCAGGGTGACTTTGCAGGCCGTGTTTTCTTGTGGGCTGATCAATGTCAAACTGTTGTCTTTAGCTTTGTCTCCTTTGTGCTCAGAAGAGGTCCTTCAGATGCTCAGTGTGTTCTGGTTTCTCATCCTCTTTCCATGTCTGAGGCCATTAACCCACATCATGGGCTGTGATCTGTGTCAAGTCCGTGGAAGTCTCTGCCTTTCAAGGGTGATGTGTGGAACTGCTGCCTGGCCCCACAGGAGCAAGTGCCAGGACATGGCATGGACACAGCTGCAGGGCTGGTTCCTGCCAGCCTCTTTGTCCTCCTGCACACGGAATGGTTTGGCTTGGAAGGGGCCATGGCTGGGGCTGCTGCTGGGGCTGCTGGAGCCTTCAGTGTGATCCAACCCTGCGTGTGGGCTCAGGAGTGGGTAACATGGGGAAGTTTTGTAGAAGGTCAGGGGCTGGAAGTGACTTCCAAAGCTCATCAGTCCAACCCCCCTGCCAGAGCAGGGTCACCTATAGCAGTTCACACAGGAGCACATCCAGACAGATCTTGACTATCTACAGAGAGGGAGACTCCACAACCCCCCTGGGCAGCCTGTTCCAGTGTTCTGTCATCCTCAAGGTGAAAAATTTTTTCTTCATACTTCCATGAAACTTCTTATACCTCAACTTCCACCCATTGACCCTTGTCCTGTCATTGGGCATCACCATTTTTCCCTACCAGCCCTTCATACCCTCAGGAACTGGAGCTGCTGATGGTACCTACCACAAGTCACCAGAACCTCTCTGATCTCCTGGTTCTGGCTGAGTAGAAACTAGAAAATCACTCACTAGAGGAAAACTCCTGGAAAAAGGCATTGCTTGGGGCAGTTGGAATCTTTTCCTTCTACTGTCCTTTGAAAGGAATGAAGACAAGCGGTGGAAGATACAAAATCAGCTCAGGACTCACCATGGTTTGGCCATTTTTACATCAAATGTGGCCACTTGAATGAGGTGTCTGAAAAATCACGTTCTTCTGAGCAGCCTGAGCTGGGGAGTAAGGGCTCAGAGTGCCTGAAATAGGACAGCTCAAAGCAGCAGATAGTGGTGAGATGGCTCCAGGAATGGAAACCGTCTTTGGATTTAATGAAATATTGAAACAGTTTCCAGCAGTGCGGCAGCGATGCCGAAAATCTGCAGCAACATCCAACGGGAGTGGAGCTGCTCGGGAGAGATGAAAGGATACAGACATCCCAGTGTGGTGGGGTTGGAAGGGACCTCTGGATGTCATCCAGCCCAACCCTCTGCTAAAGCAGGGTCACCCACAGATGCCCTTACCCGGTGCAGTGCTGGTGGATGATGGTGGGCAGCCAGGGACCTGTTCTACTGCCGCTCTGCAGCGCCAAAGGTCATGGCAGGCGTTGGGTGTGTGGGGAAGTGTTGGCAGTTGGCTTGGCTTTGGGACGTGGCTCTGGGTGCACATCTGGTTTGTGTTAGTGAAACGTGGAGGCAGCAGGGCTGGCCCGTGCCTGCTGTTGGCAGCAGTGACAAATGAGCAGGGGCACTGAGAAAGCCCTGAATCCATCACCGAAAGAGGATGTTAGCCAGCTCTGGCTGCTTCTGCATGGAGATAAAGGTGGAGAGCTGCTCCTGCAATAAGGCAGACAGGTGACCCCTCCCAACCCCTCTCATCCATGGACCAGCCCTGAAGCTGGCTCCAAGGTAGTGTTGGCACAGACTTGCAGCAGCCAAAGCCCCTCTGTGCCACCAGCAGCCTTTGAACACCTGTGTCTGAGGCTTTTCCAGGTGACAGGGCACTCCAGGCTTCTGTCCCACTCACAGAGGTTCCTACTGGTGGAGAAAACCTGGGGTTTGCATGGCTGAAAGCCTGTGGGAGTTGGACCCCCAACACCAAGAGCAGGTCTGTGTGATATTTCTGAGTGGCATGGTTTGGACCAAGGGGTCCCTCAGCCTGCCCAGGGCTCAAAGGCTGCTCTGCTTCCCTCAGGTTCAAAGCTCTCAGTGTCACTTGGGGGATCTCATCAATGCTTCAAGGGTGGGTGTCAGGAGGATGGGACCAGTCTTTTTTCAGTGGTGCCCAGTGGCAAGGGGTAACAGGCACAAACTGGAACATAATTTCTGTCTAAACATGAAGAGGAACTTCTGTAATTTAAGGGTGATGAAGCACTAGAACAGGCTGCCCAGAGAAGTGGTGGAGTTTCCATCTCTGGAGACATTCAAAACCCACCTGCATGTGTTCTGATGTGTCCGTCTCTAGGTTACCCTGCCTTGGCAGGGGGGTTGGACTTGATGACCTCCAGAGGTCCCTTCCAACCCCTACCACTGTCTGATTGTGTGAGCTGGCAAGGAGGGGGGCGGTGACCAGGTGAGGTGTTGGGTGCTGTGTTCAGACGGCGTTTGATGATGTGGGGCTGTGAGGAAGGAGGGTGGCAGCTGGCTCTGTTGCCATTGATGCTGCATCATTGTGCAGGGCACTTCCCACTTACAGAGGACACCCTGGGTCTGGTTCCATCTTTCCAGCATCTCCCACCTGTGGCTGCAGTCCACAGACTGACAAGCAAGCTGGAGGATTTTAGGCTGGGTGGTTTTTCAGAAGTGGATGCTCTGCTGGGGTTTCCTGACGATGGATTAAGTCCTCTTGGCTGAGCAGTCCCATGTTTCCTGTGTGGAGCAGGACCATGTCAGTGGGCCTACTGAGCCATGATGAAAGCCTTGCAGATCCTGGCTAAGGAGGAACAAAATGCTGCAGGCATCCTCCTCCAGGCCTGAAGTTTAAAATATTGATGGGATATCACTTTCCCAACACATGGGGCAACAGGCAGCGAGCACTTTGCCATCAGGCTCTTCCGTTTAGCGTGGTTAATGGAGCCGCAGCATCACCTGAATTATTGATACCCCAAACCACGAGTCCACCGAGTGTCCACAGACACCACAGCCCTTCAGAGGGCTCTGCCTCCCCGTTCCCTGGATCCCCTTCTGCTCAGGGAACATCTCATCTTCTGGTGCCAAACCAATGAGGGATCCACCAGCAGGATCTGCTCCCACAGCAAAAGCTGGCAACTGGGAAGGGAAGCACAGGCAGCCTGTGGTAGGAACCACAACCTTCTCCTGGGGCTTTTCATCGGAGTCTGGCACAGAGAGCAAGTGGGAAGTGGCAGAGGTTCACTTGGCACGGGCAAGCTTCCTGCTGGCTGCTGGAGCAGTATGGCTCCTTGTCCTCGTCAGGAGGTGGAGGAAGGGAAGGGCAGATCTCAGGCGGGATTTCAAATTGCACCCAGGTTTCAGCAGCCTTGGGCAGACCCATGGGAGCTGGGAGGGTTTCCATTACTGGCCACCTGTGCCAGGCCAGTTACCACATGTGACAGGGGTAGTTTGGCAAGGAGAGAAGTCCATCTCCATTGTTCAACAGGCTCTTATTTGGCTTCTTTATCACCTATGAAAGTACCAGTGCTGGCTTCTTTCCCGGTGGGAACATGAGGAACATGCTGAGGCTGTCCTCCCCTGTCAGATCAGCAGTGAGTGGTTTGAGAAATCAAGATGCTCCTGGGGTTTTCCAGCTGCTGACCCCCATGCTGTCTTCTCTGACTGGTGACCTCCTTGGGCCACCACAATGCTGAGCTCAGTGGTTCCCTGTCCTGGGTCCAAGCACTCCTACAACCAACCAGTGTGGGCAGGAGCTGCCCAGAAACCCAAGAGCCTTTGCCCCTTTGCCTCATTCAAGTTGTCGCTCGCTCGGGCAGCGTGTTGGGTGGCAAATGTCCTGGTTGCTAATATGGGGCTGGGGACAGTCCTCCAGCTTTGCTGATGGTTTTCTTTCCTCTCTTTCTCCTTTCCCACTTGCAGCAAACCCTGGAGACAAATCTCACCAACCTGGTTAAACGCAACAGTGAACTGGAGAACCAGATGGCCAAGCTGATCCAGATCTGCCAGCAAGTGGAGGTTGGTGAGAGCAACCAGGGGACCTGGTGGGTGCTGGAGATGGTGCCTGGTGGGTGATGGAGTGTCCTTTTCCTGGGGGCTGCCCTGGGAACAGAAATGGAGGTGTGGTGGGAAACATCACTGTTGCTGAGGGGTTCTGACCAACTGAGTTGTTTCATAGTCTCAAATGGTGGAGGATGTAAGGATGGTTCCTGGAGGTCTGTAGGGTCTGAGGGTGGCATGGCTGGAGGCCACTGGAAAGAGGCACCAGCTGCTGGGCTGGCTGAGGGAAGGAGGACCCATCAGCTGTTCTCTGTGTGTGGGGCCAGCAGGTGTGTTTGATGGAAACCTGGGTGATGCTGAGAGTGCAAACACAACTCTCAGGGAGGGAAGTGGAAATGTTTCTCTCCTCACTGTGTCCTGCTCTTGGGTGTGGTTTTGCCAGCAGCTCCTGTTCCCTCTGTAGCTTTCTACTCTTGGGGCTGCTGAAGCAAACTAGTTAATCCCTGCAAAGGTTTTGAATATCCAAGTGTTGGGTGCTCCAGGAGAGCCCAGAAGGAAATTGCTGGTGGTGCTTGTGGAGCAGTGCTGAAGCAGTGGCCATGGCCATGGTGGCAGGACCAGCTGTCCTCACTCTGGCACAGGAAGGCAGTTGTGATCACTACCTGCAGCTTGTAGCAAAGCCACATGTACCGGGGAGGTGTGGAGCTGTCACAGGGTCCCTCAGGGCTCCAGGCTGCTCATCCAGCACTAACGAACCTCCCTGCTGGTTTGGGTCAGTTTTGTCCCCTCCAATTCACCTCCAATCCAGGGCCAGCCTCACCCTATGGCAGTGTGGCTCTTCCCCAGCCGCTCGGTGCAGACAGGAACATTGTCCCCATCCCTGACGTGATAGCAGCTTGCCCTCAGAGGGCATGGTTGGTGCCAGCAGCTCACCTTCATCCCCACCTTCTCCTCCTCCCAAATGTGCTTACTCTTCCCCCTGCACCCTCCCTGCTGCCGATGGGGCCTGCAGCAGGATCCTGGAACAGAGCAGCAGTCCTTGGGCTGGAGCCAGCAGCAGGTGGAAGAAGCTTTGTAGGGAGGATTAGGGGGAGTGCTGGAGGAGGACAGGACCTCACCCCTAATCCTGTTGGAGAAAGGCAGCCCCTAACTCCCCTGCTGTGACCAACTGACCTGTGAAACTCTCTGTGTGCAGTCAGGCAGCTCCTGCTTGCGTCATCAGCCAGGGAAAGGGATTCACAGATTCACAGAGCGGTTCAGCTTGGAAGGGACCTTAAAGCTCGTTTAGTTCCGACATCCTCTGTCATGGGCAGGGACACCTTCCACTAAACCAGGTTGCTCAACGCCCCATCCAACCTGGTCTTGAAGACTAAGGTGGGCTGAGGAGCAGGAGAGCCTGTGCCTGCAGGCTCCTGGGCCACGTGGTGCCCTGCAAAGAAGCAGTAGGAGGAGGGTTAGAGCCTCGCCGCTGTTCCGGAGCACATGTTCCAATTAATAGCAAATTAATCCGCAGCTTTGTTTACTGAAGTGGTACATGGAGTGGGGCTGTCCAATTAGCTCCCTTTTAATGGGCTATTGATGTTTTTTGGTTGCTGAGTTAAGCAACAGCTCCACGAGCCAGCGCCAAAAGAACAAATCCACCAGGCTGCTGCCAGCGTCACTGCTGCGGGTTTGGGAGGTGTTTGCTGGCTCCTGAGCAAACGTGAAGGGTATCTGTTCCACCCTGGGGCACACAGCCCTTGCCGGGGGGGATGAGGGGGCTGCAAGCCCTGCAGCATGGGGGATTTCTGCTGGTCTGAGCTGGGGGAAGTGCTGGGCTCGGGGACCAGTGGCTGTCCTAACGCCCTGTGCCTTTGCTGCTGCTGCTGGCCAGGTGAACACAGCCATGCACGAGGCCAAGCTGATGGAGGAGTGCGACGAGCTGATGGAGATCATCCGGCAGCGCAAGCAGGTCATTGCTGTCAAGATCAAGGAGACCAAGGTAAAGCAATCACAGGACCTAGGTCTGGAGCACTGCCCTGTGAGGAGAGGCTGAGGGACCTGAAGTGTTTTGATCTGGTGGTGAGAAGACTTATGGGGGATCTAATCAATGTTTATAAGTATCTGAGGGGCGGAGGGTCAAAAGGGAGGGGACAAACTCTTCTCAGTTACGCTCTGTGGTACAGGCTAGGGACAGAGTGGCTGAAAAGCAGCCAGGCAGAGAAGGACCTGGGGATACTGGTCAACAGCCAACTGAACATGAGCCAGCAGTGTGCCCAGGTGGCCAGGAAGGCCAATGGCATCCTGGCCTCTATCAGGAATAGTGTGGCCAGCAGGACTAGGGAAGTCCTTCTGCCCCTGTACTCAGCGCTGATTAGGCCACACCTTGAGTACTGTGTCCAGTTCTGGGCCCCTCAGTTTAAGAAAGATGTTGAGGTGCTTGAACGTGTCCAGAGAAGGGCACCAAGGCTGGTAAGGGGGCTGGAGCACAGCCCTGTGAGGAGAGACTGAGGGAGCTGAGGGTGTTCAGCCTGGAGAAGAGGAGGCTCAGGGCAGACCTTTTCGCTCTCTACAACTACCTGAAAGGAGGTTGTAGCCAGGTGGGGTTGGTCTCCTCTCCCAGGTACTGCAGGGTCTGCCCTTTTTCTGTGGGCACAGCCCAGCAGCTGGCCAACCTATGATGCAGGGATGGCCCAGCCACATTCAATGAGCTGCTGGTGTCCTGCATGGTCTTGCCCATGGAGGAATTGCTCTGGACACCTGTTGGTGCACACAACTTCATCTCCCCAATTAGTGTGGGAGTCCAAGTGTCCCTTGCTGATGCTATCCCCAGGGATCTTCCACCAAGGACAAGTGTGCACTGGACATGGCTGGAGGAGGGACAGGGACAGCATGTTGATTATGCTGGCAGTTTGTTGGGTTTGCTTGGACACCCTCCCTGGGGCTCTAACACTGTGGTGCTAACTTGGGATGAAAACTGCAGGTCCACCTGAGCCCTGTGCTGCAGGCAGGGGAGGGGCCACATGCTCTGCAGTGTAGCTGAGGGTGAGCTGGGTCCTCACTCTTCTTTGGGGGTGGTTGGACCCTTCCTCCAGTGGTGCCAGGCATTTTCCTTCTGGTTTTGTGTGCTGGGGAGAGACTGAAGGGATCTGTTGAAGCTCTGAGGGGTGCCCACTCTGCTGTCTTATGTCCACAGACCAATCCTTTGCCTTTCCTACCGAGCCTGAAGGTGATTTCTGGTCCAGCATTGGACCCACCCTGGTGCCAATGGCTGAGCTGGCAGCAGCTCAGCACCATGGAAGCAGGGTTTCTGCAGGCAGAAGTTTGGGAGCAGGTTCTGCTGGGTGCTTACACAGGACAGCCATCTCTGCTCTGGGACACCCTGGGGAAGCTTGAACATTCCTGGTTTTCTCCCAGTCGCTTCAGGGAACATATTTTGTATAACTGTGCCTTCTGCTGGTCCATCTGTCTGTCTGCCTCTCACTTCCCACCCCCTCCCCTGGTGTCTTCTGACCACGCTGTCCAGTTTCAGCCCTACTTGGCAGGGAGCTGGAAGGCTCAGAGATGTTATCTTCCTCCAGCTTGGCAGCTGGGTGAGGAGAGTACCCTGAGTAGTGCCCAGAACCTTCAGCAGAAGCAACACTTGGCTACCGATAAAGTGCCAGGGTAGGAGCAGCCAGATTGTGCCTCTGGAGCTGCAAACCCAGCACTGCAGTGGGTGATGGATGTGGGGGTGGTGGTACTGGCGGCACTGGATTTGGATTCAAGAGGAACCTGAGAACTGGAGCATGCTTCTCTGATGGTGAAATCAGACTGAAGATGGCAGTGCCTGGGTTGGCAGCAGAGCGGTGACCCTCTGTGCCCCCTGATGATGGCTCTGGGATCTGCGCGCTTTTCCTCTGTTGCTTTCACACTTCTGAGCTATGATTTCCAGGTGTGAGGGGAAGCAGCTTCTCTTGCAGACACAAGCACTGGGGAGCTTGAGAAGCTTGAGAGGAGGAAGTGCCAAGCTCTGTGACTGCCACATGAGCAGCCCTGCTTCACTGCCAGGCCACCTGATGACTTTCTGCATGTTCCTGCTGCTGGTCCTGACACATGGCCCAGCAGATGCATGGCAGCCTGGTCACAGTGGCACAGGATGCCAGCCCTGGTCCTGAGAAGGGAAGTCTGTGGTGGAAAAATGCCAAGGCAGTGGTTTGTCTCCAGCCAGAGTGTGGTACTGGAAGGACTGGGCTGCTCCATCCCAAGGTGCTGTGGTAGCTGTGGGATGGAGCTCCTCTGCACCACAAGGCAGTGAGAGAGCTGGAAGGAGCAGAGCAGTAGCCTGAAGGTTGTGTTGCTATGGGTGAGAGTGAGGGGTGCCCAGTGAGGATGCCCAGTGAGGATGCCCAGAGGGCGATGTGCCATACTCTTGGACAGTGCACTCTTGATGCAAGGAAGCTGTGCCTGTCCTGCAGGTGTCTTTGATTCCAGCAACCCTAACAAAAAGCTTTTCCTGGATGCATCACACACATGTCTTTGGAAACCCACCAGAGATCAGATGCTGAAGAGCCCACGTGCAGCACTGGGCTGGGCTCACACCTTGCAGGAGTCAACTTTGTGCTCTGCCAGGGCTCAGGTACCAGCAGTCATCAGACTGCAGCACCCTGTGACCAACATGGCACTGGGGGTCTGGGAGAATGACCCAGCAGGCAGAGAGAAATCATCACAGAGGATGTGAGAGGAGGAGGGAAGCAGCAGCTGGGCTGCCCTGAAGAGCTCTCTGCCATGGTGTGGATCCGGCTAGCGGCTGCCAGCACCCACATCACCTGCCCGGGGCACCACAGATGCCAGTGTCACAGCTCAGTCCAGTTGGCCTCAGGCCAGGCCATCTGCACCTCCTTCCCTTTGCCTGGGACTGGTGCTGCAGGCTGGGCACCACAGCTTCTAGGAATGACCGTGGCAGGGGCAGGGGCTCTCCTGCTCTCCCTGCCTGAGACCCACAGGCTCTCCAGAGCTCCCCAGCCCTCCTGTGGGACAAGCTTTGCCTCCTCTTCCTTGTTCTGCTGATGTTTGTTCCCTGCCAAACCTGGCCATAGGATGCATCATCTATCAGCCTATCGCTGCCTGTGTGACACCCTTTGGGGTGGTTCCTGCTGGCCAAGCTGAGGCTCTGCTCCCCCTGGCACATGCCCAGTGTCTTGGTGAAGGCAACTTCCCAGGGCAGTCATGTTTGAACCTGACCTTGCTGGGAGGAGGTCAGGAGAATTTGGTTTTGGAAGTGATCACTGCGTCTCAGGAGGGGAAAACACCTCCCTGAGCTCCTTGGCACTCTGAAGGGTGCAGAGGTGCCAACTGTGCTGCCCCAAGGGAGGCTGTGGGTTTGGGGTTGGGGTTGGTTTGGGGACAGTAAATCTCACAGAATGGGTGTTTGAGTCTGTCAGGGTGGAATGGAAGGCCTGAGGCGTCTCCATCAGGAAAATGTCACTGTTTTCAGCTTGTCACTGAGTGACAAGCCTGGTGAGAGCCTGGCTTAGGCTGCCCAGAGAAGTGGGAGATGCCCCATCCCTGGAATCATTTCAAGTCAGGTTGTCTGGGGCTCTGAGCGACCTGCTCTAGTTGCATATGTCCCTTCTGGCTGCATGGGGTTTGGACTGGGTGACCTCTGTCACCCAGAGACCTTTGTCTCTTCAACCCAAACCATTCCATGACTCCCAGTCGCAACTAAAATTTAACACGGAGGTGTGTTACAGCTCCCCTTCCCTAGAGTCTTTAGGGACATTTCTGTGCCATTCCACCACTTCTCGCTTCCCCTGAGCAGCCCCTGGCTCAGGGTGGGCCTTCCCCTGTGCTTCCCAAGCTGCATGGTGGTTTCTGAGCAGCTTTGCTCCTCTGGCAGGTGATGAAGCTGCGGAAGCTGGCCCAGCAGGTCGCGAACTGCCGGCAGTGCCTGGAGCGCTCCACGGTCCTCATCAACCAGGCCGAGCACATCCTGAAGGAGAACGACCACGCACGCTTCCTGCAGACAGCCAGGAATGTGGCAGAGAGGTGGGTGCTGGCCTTGGCTGGGACACCAAGACAAGTGGACACCTTGGACATCCACACTTGGATGTGCATGGAGTTATCCCCAGGCTGCAGGTCCCTGCCAGGGACACCTTGTCCTCTTTCTTGCACCCTTCCAGTGTCCTGCCCTCAAATAACCCCAGGGTTGGGGGGCGGGGCACCAGTTCCCTCCCTCAAAGGACTGGAGATCCATGGCATGTCCTAACAGGTGAATATCTGCTGTGGGAGCAGACATTGTTCCCTGGGGCGTGGAGTGGTAGAAATGCTGCTCCGAAGGGAGCTCAGGGGGCAGTTGGGACTGGGAACCACAAGGATGGAGCCCCCCTACCTCTCTGGTGAACTATCTTGGTGCAGGAGCAGGGGGTGGTTGATGTGGACCCATGTCCCAGCGGTGTGTGGTGTCTCCACTGCTGATGGCCTCCTCTTCCCTTCCAGGGTCGCCATGGCAACTGCATCCTCCCAGGTTCTGATCCCAGATATCAATTTTAATGATGCCTTTGAGAACTTTGCTTTGGATTTCTCCAGAGAGAAGAAGCTGCTGGAGGGTCTGGATTATCTAACTGGTAAGTGCCCGCCAGGATTATCTCACTGGTGAGTGCCCCCCAGAATTATCTAACTGGCAAGTGCCCTCCAGAGCCGCTCTCTCCCCTGCATTCCACTGAGCACTGGCAGGTCAGAAATGGGTGTCTCCAGGAGCTGATGAGGAGGCTGGTGGCCAGAAGGATCTGAGGGGTGGGTGACTGGGAGGGGAAAGTGAATTCACCACTTGTTGCTCTGCCGATGTGCTGCCAGAAGTGCTGGAGGTGGCAGAGGAAGCCCTCGTACTGCACATCCAACTACACTGCCTCTGGATGTTTTGTTACCACAATAAAAAGTTTAATCACAGAGTCACAGACTGAATTGGATTGGAAGGGACCCTCAAAGGTCATCTTGTCCATCTAGTTTCAAAAAGAGGAGGCTGAGGGGAGGCCTCATTACTGTCTACAACTACCTGAAGGGATGTTGTGGAGAGGATGGTGCTGGTCTCTTCTCACAAGTAGTTTGAGACAGAACAAGGAGTGATGCCCTCAAGCTGAGGCTGGGTAGGTTTAGACTGGACATTAGGAAAAGGTTTTTCCACAGAGGGAGTAGTGAGGCACTGGAATGAGCTGCCCAGAGAGGTGGTTGAATCACCCACCCTGGATGTGTTTAAGGGTTGTTTGGATGTGGTGCTTAGGAATATGGTTTGAGGTGAATCTTGTAGAGTAGGGTTCTAGGGTGGACTTGGGGATCCTGAGGGGCTTTGCCAACCTGGGTGTTTCTATGATTCTGAGATTCTGTGATTGTCCAACCCCTCCTGCAATCATCAGGAACACCTTCAACCAGATCAGGCTGCAGAAGGCCACACCAAGTCTGATCTTGAATGTCTCCAGGGATGGGGCCTCAACCACATCCTCAGGCAACCTGTTCCAGTGTTTCACCACTCTTGTGGTGAAGAACTTCCTCCTAACATCCAAACTAAACCTACCCTGCTCCAGCTTCAAACCATTGCCCCTCATCCTATCACCACAGGCCCTTCTAAACGGTGGGAAACAGGGAAAATGAGGCAGTTGCTTGTGTGGAGAGACTCTGCTCCCCCACGAGCCCGGCCCCATGCCTGAGGGAGCAAAGCAGCTGTAGGTGTGCTAAGGAAAGCAAGCATGAGGTGACTGAAAGGTGTTCTCCGCGGTGTCCGCAGCGCCCAACCCGCCGTCGGTGCGCGAGGAGCTGTGCACGGCCTCCCACGACACCATCACCGTCCACTGGCTGTCGGAGGACGAGTTCAGCGTCAGCTCCTACGAGCTGCAGTACACCATCTTCACCGGCCAGGCCAACTTCATCAGTAAGTCACACCCCACGGCTCCTGGGGCGGCTGGGAGTGAGGGCAGGAAACCACAGCAAAGGATACCGCTGGGGGCTGTAACCAAACCGCTGCAGGACAACCCTGTACTGGGGGTCTGTAACTGAGTCGTTTTGCCCCACACTTGGTGTCTGCAGCCTCCAGCTTGGTGAAGCAGTTGGTCCATCACAGGTTTCTCATCCATCTCGCAGCTCTGAGCTGCTGGACCTCTGCCAGGGTGCCCAGGCGAGTGGCTGCTGTGAGCTGGTGATTGGCAGTGATTCACATCCTCCAGAACCACACTTAGGCAGAGCTCCAGGTCATTTCTCCTGAAGTTAACTGCCCTAGCTAATTAATTTTCCACACTGCCACAGAGGAGATGTGAGGATGGAGGTGGGCTCTCACTGGTGGTCTGTGGTGGTACCTAGTCAGACAGTGAGGACCCTGCAGCCCAGGTCACTGCAGCCAGCTCCTCTAGAAGAGCCTGAACTGTATGTGGTGTTCAGTTTTCCATGCTGTGGGATCTTCTATATCTGCCTTTTCCCCAAAAGTCGAGGGGATTCATGTCCTGGAGGAGAGCTAATCTGTGGGCTGGGTCACAGGAGAGAATCCAGGGACACTGCTGGTTTCATAGGAGGTAAAATATAGGAGAACCAAGCAAATCTTCCAGTTTGTCCACCCTGAGGAAGAGAGCAACATCTTCAGGACATGGCTTCTGCAAGGAAGGTTTATTCTTAGTTTTTCTTCATGCCACTGTGGTGAGAAGTGCTGACAGAAAGCTTCAGGGTGGACCTCTTGGGCTGCTGTGAGTTTATCTCCCCGGTCAGGAGGTGTCAGAGCTGGAAGTGTGGTGTCACGGCACCGGAAGGCTGTGGAGTGCACTTTTAAAGCCTGCAGGAAGCTACTGGAGAAAGTTTCTGCTGGTGACTTTCAGAGCTGATGAAATGTCCTGCCCCAGGCATGGCCCTGCTCTGGAAAACAAGGTGATTTATTTCCCCTTGGTCAGAGATTAGCCAAATGTCCCCTACTCAGCATTCCTCTCCACCTCCAGCCTATAATGCCTTGGCTCCAGCATTTCGTTCTTCTCTGGCAGCCTGGGAGAGCTCAGCAGCCAAACTGGCTCCGTTCTTAGGTGGCCATCATCCTCCATCTCCCCTGCACCTACCAGCTGAGGAAGAAACATGGACCATGCCAGCACTGAGTTCTTTAGGTTGGGAAGGTCCTGAAGGTCTTTCCACCAACTCTGTATAAGCCAAACTGGCTTAGAGCTCAGTCAGTGTTGCTCAGGGCTTGCTTCTTGAACATCAACCTTCTCCAAGGATGGAGGGTCCCCATCTCAGGGCCCTCCTTCAGTGCTTGCCCTTCCTGAGCCAAGAGAAGCATTTCCTTATCTAACCAGGATTTCCCCAGCTGCAACTTGTGCCCTTGCCCTGGGGCTGCCCTTGGGGAAGGGTCTGGCTCCCACTTGCCCCCATACACCACTCTGGGCACACAACTTCACCTTAGATCCATCTAGGGGCTTGGAAATTGGTCACCTACCGCTCTTTGGGGATTGTAGGGGTTTGGCATAGGCATTGAAAAGGTGGAGAGTATGGAAGCCATAGGGATGATGCACAGCAAGTGCAGCTCTGGAGGAAAGCCCCAAGGGGCACACATCAGGAATGTCCTGATGTCTCTGGTAGCTCTTTGTAAGAGAACAAGGACATCAGTTAAGGTCTCCAAGGAGAAAATGAATCATGTATTCTTCCTTGGAGCAGCACAGCCAGTTCTGTGCAGTGAGTGTTTTGAGTCCTGCCAAATTCATGTGTGAGGAGACCTGGGAAGAGTGCACCAGAGCTCACTCAGTGGAGCAGGAGAAGGCCTTCCATGCCAGGAAACACCTTGTCAGCCAGCACACAGCTGCCTGGTGGAAACCATCCCTCTGTGTTGCCTGAATTTAAATCCAGGGGCTTGGCAGGAGCTGGATGGTTTTGTGGAGGATGAGAGCTGCAGCAAAAGAGATCTTTTAAGCTTTGGCAAGGAGAGAAGCCCTCAGTCTTCAAGGACACCAGCCCCTTCTTGGTTGTTTTGGGAAAGAAACCTGTTTGGGAGGCCAGTTCATTCTCTGACTGTTGTCTCCCGGCCACCTTGTCCCTTCCAAGGGGGAAGCCAAAGCTGGTCCATGTCTGCAGGGAGGTGACACCTCCCAGTGCTCATCTGAGAGCTCCATGCTGCGCTGGAAGTAGCTCTGTGTGAGGACACCATTGGGTCACATCTGCTTTAGTTTCCACTTCAGAGAGCATTGCCCTGCTCCCCTGGGCCACCTCCACCTGTGCTTCAAACCAAATCCAGGTTGACAGCAACTGCAGCCTGGCCTTGTCCTGTAGCTGAGCGAGCCACCGGAGATGCAGAACCACCCTGCTGCCAGCCTGGGAGCTGTGGGGTGTTTCACAGCCACGCAGACGTGTGCTGGTGGCAGGAGGCTGGATGTCCCCCTCCAGTCACCCAGAGGTCACAATCTGCTCCTCATGTGTCATCTTGCCCTTCTCTTGGCTGGATCCAAACAGCCTCTGGACACTGCTTCTGAGTCTCCTCCTCACCCTTCCTGCCGCATGAAACGTCTCCTGGAGAGGAGTCCAGGTTCCTGAGCGTTCGCCAGCATCCATCTGACAGTGACCACGTCTCTGTGAGCTGCTGGGGCTCATCACCTCTGCACAGCTCCCTGCAGGTGCCCCTAACTCTCAGCTTGCTGGTACATCAGCCTGAGGGCCCATGGTTGGTGGGGTCTGAGTTAGCAGCACTTGGTCACTGTGTTCCGCCCTTTCCTGTGAGTAAATCCTTCCCCCCTCTCCCACACCACAGGTCTGTACAACTCCATGGACAGCTGGATGATTGTCCCCAACATCAAGCAGAACCACTACACGGTCCATGGGCTGCAGAGTGGCACCCGCTACATCTTCCTGGTGAAGGCCATCAACCAGGCGGGCAGCAGGAACAGCGAGCCCGCCCGCCTCAAGACCAACAGTAGGTGCTGGGTGCCCACTGCTGTGCTGGGTGCTGGGACAGCAGCTCCATGGGTGCTGCTTACTGCCTTGCTGGNCTTACTGCCTTGCTGGCTGCTGGGACAGCAGCTCCAGGGAGGCTGCTTACTGCCTTGCTGGGTGCTGGGACAGCAGCTCCATGGGTGCTGCTTACTGCCTTGCTGGGTGCTGGGACAGCAGCTCCATGGGTGCTGCTTACTGCCTTGCTGGGTGCTGGGACAGCAGCTCCATGGGTGCTGCTTACTGCCTTACTGGGTGCTGGAACAGCAGCTCCATGGGTGCTACTCTCTGCCTTGCTGGGTGCTGAACAGCAGCTCCATGGGTGCTGCTTACTGCCTTGCTGGGTGCTGGGACAGCAGCTCCATGGGTGCTGCTTACTGCCTTGCTGGGTGCTGGGACAGCAGCTCCATGGGTGCTGCTTACTGCCTTGCTGGGTGCTGGGACAGCAGCTCCATGGGTGCTGCTTACTGCCTTGCTGGGTGCTGGGACAGCAGCTCCATGGGTGCTGCTTACTGCCTTGCTGGGTGCTGGGACAGCAGCTCCATGGGTGCTGCTTACTGCCTTGCTGGGTGCTGGGACAGCAGCTCCATGGGTGCTGCTTACTGCCTTGCTGGGTGCTGGGACAGCAGCTCCATGGGTGCTGCTTACTGCCTTGCTGGGTGCTGGGACAGCAGCTCCATGGGTGCTGCTTACTGCCTTGCTGGGTGCTGGGACAGCAGCTCCATGGGTGCTGCTTACTGCCTTGCTGGGTGCTGGGACAGCAGCTCCATGGGTGCTGCTTACTGCCTTGCTGGGTGCTGGGACAGCAGCTCCATGGGTGCTGCTTACTGCCTTGCTGGGTGCTGGGACAGCAGCTCCATGGGTGCTTCTCACTGCCTTGCTGGGTGCTGGGACAGCAGCTCCACGGGAGCTTCTCACTGCCTTGCTGGGTGCTGGGACAGCAGCTCCACTGGTGCTACTCTCTGCCTTGCTGGGTGCTGGGACAGCAGCTCCACTGCTGCCACTCTCTGCCTTGCTGGGTGCTGGGACAGCAGCTCCATGGGTGCTTCTCACTGCCTTGCTGGGTGCTGGGACAGCAGCTCCATGGGTGCTGCTTACTGCCTTGCTGGGTGCTGGGACAGCAGCTCCATGGGTGCTGCTTACTGCCTTGCTGGGTGCTGGGACAGCAGCTCCATGGGTGCTGCTTACTGCCTTGTTGAGTGCTGGGACAGCAGCTCCATGGGTGCTACTCTCTGCCTTGCTGAGTGCTGGGACAGCAGCTGTGTGCTGCTCACTGCTTCGCCGGGTGCTGGGACAGCAGCTCCATGGGGCCTGCAGGGGCTGCCTGGGGCTGTTTGCTGCCCACCAGCAGGCTGGTGCTGGCGGTGGAAGATGTCACCAGTATGTCATGTTGCTCCTGCAGCCCATCCTCACTGACCATTTCCACAGCTTGTACTTGGTGGCACCAGGGTTGTTCCCTGTGTGAGTAGGTGATGAGAAGACAGCTCACACTTGTCAGCTGCTGTAACCTCCGTGGAAAGGTTGGCAGCTGGGCAGGAGATGGGCTCATTAGTGCATTTCACAGCCCTCTCTGCTCCTGGAGTGACATCTGGAGAGGTTCTCTCGCACCAGAAAGTCTGTGTCAGGACAGGTATTGATTTCTGCAGTATTGTGCTGTCAGTGCCGGTGCTAAATCTGCTTCAGCACCAGAGCTTGAGAGTGATTTTGGTTTAGTGACAGGGAGGAACGTTCCTGTGCTGAGCCTGGGCCTGAGTAGGTGTTGTGTAGCAACAGAGGTCCAAAAGTGGGTGAAGGTGACAGGACACAGGAACACTCCTGGTTCTGGTGGTACATAAAGTGCAGGGAAGGTGGGTTTGTGGTCCTTGCCTTGATCATTGCAAACTGGCCTTGTTCTCACTCACATTTCTATTTCTTCCTGGTTTACACATCCCTTGGTGAGACCTCCTGGGTTGTACAGGGTGGCCCATATCTGTATTCCCTGGGGAATCATAGTTGGATCCCATCTGAAGGGATGGGTTTGCTCTCAGCCTCGGTTGGGGTGTGTTGTGCAGGACCCTCTGCTGGGCTCCTGTGCCAGGGATTTCAGGTAGCTGAGGCTGGCACCACTGAGGGTGAGTTCTGTGGTGCTTCTCAGTGCCAGAGTGGTCTCAAGAAGGGGTCGGATGGGAACAGGCATCCATCTGTGTCCTCTAAAACACCCTCTGTTCCTATGTGCTCCATACCTCCCACCTTGCCCATCACAGCACTTGGATCCTGCTTGCAGCCCTTGTGCCAAGATGTGCCAGGCGCAAACCGATGCCAAGGTCTGGGTTCCAGTTGTTCACGCTGACCTCAGGAGGGATTGTCCTCGTGAAGGGCTCTGGCTGTGTCCTGTCTGATGGAGAGGAGTATTTTTATCCTTGTTTCCTCAGAGCCTGTCTCTTCGCGTTACTGCTGGGGAAAGACAGCCGTGGAGTGTGGAATCAGCCTGGGGAGAGGAGCAGGAGGGTCACTTCCTGTTCCCAGCCTCACTGGTAGCCTCTAAGCTGAATTATCCAGCAAACTGGGCTCTGAGGAAGACCAGCGGGAGCTGCTCCAGTATGGGGTGGCACTTGAAAGCTCTGCAGCCTTCCTATGGGTAATGGCAGGGCTCTGTGGCACCAGAAACTGGAGCTTTCCAGAGGAATCCCCAGAACTGGCTGCTGAACATGAGCTGGTGCCCAGCAGTGGTGGTATTCACCAGTGTGGGGGAGGGCAGGTGGTTTTGGGGTCTTCAGAAGGGTTTCACCTGCAAGCAGGACAGCCAGTGCAGGTCAGGAAATGTTCTTGTAGCATGTCACAGGACTTGCAGTTTGGTTTCAAGCCAGAGTGGAAGATCTGCAAAGCCCATCACAGTCAGTTCTGCTCTCTGCCTGGCTCCATGCTCCCACCTCCCAGGTCCACCAGATGTGGACTGGACCTGAATCTTTGATCTGCTCCCACCTCACCCTGCACAGCCCAGGCTGTCTTCTGCAGGTGGTGAGACCTTGTCTGGCAACAGAGAGCAGTAGCAATCCTTGGGTGTGCTCCCCATGATGGCACTCCCCCGTGTGCTGTGGGGAGGCTCTGCCTGGGGTGCTGGGGGATCTGGGGATGTGCCCAGCGCCCCAGCATGGCTTCTGGGGTTCACTGTTGTGACACCAGCACTTCAGGGTCTGTTCTTCCTTCCCCATGCTCACACAGCTCTCATTGCTGCTGCCAAAGTCTGGATCCCTTCAGTGTTCCAAGCTCTGTGCCCTTGCCTGGCTTTGATTCACTGTGCATCTTGGCACCTTCAGCGCCAGTTCCACCTGGAAACACTGTCCCATTGCTGCCATTTTCCATCGCTGACAGAGGACAATAGAAGCTGCTTTGGTGGGGAAGGAGGTGGTTTGAAGGGAGTGATGTACAATGAAGAGATCTGAGACATTCCCCAGCCCCTCACTGAAGGATCCCAGCCCTGGCTGCTCTGAAACTTGGACCCTCCTTAGGGCCACAGAGTTCCCCTCTGGGCAAGCATCTGCCAGGTTCTGCCTGCAAGGCAATGCTGACAACAAGCACAAACCCTACCCTCTTGTGCCTTCTAACAGGTCAGCCCTTTAAGTTGGACCCCAAGATGGCTCACAAGAAGTTGAAGATCTCCAATGATGGGCTGCAGATGGAGAAGGATGAGAGCTCCCTGAAGAAGAGCCACACGCCCGAGCGGTTCAGCGGGACAGGCTGCTACGGCGCGGCAGGGAACGTCTTCCTCGACAGCGGCTGCCACTACTGGGAGGTGGTGGTGGGATCCTCCACCTGGTAAGCTTCTCTCTCCCTCTTCTAGAGGCCCTCAGGTTTCCCAGAGATGAAGGCAACCTTCCCAAGGGTGGGGTTGCTCTATCCCCTCTCATGCCAGCAGCCCCCTGCCACAAACCTGATGAAGCCACAAAAATGCTGAAGGGAGTGGAACCTCTTCCTTGTGAGGGGAGACTGGGGGAGTTGGGGCTCTGCAGCTTGGAGAGGAGACTGAGAGGTGACCTTATCAATGCTTATAAATATGTAAAGGGTGAGGCCAAGGGGATGGAGCCAGGCTCTGCTGGGTGATGCCCAGTGACAGGACAAGGGGCACTGGGTGGAAACTGAGGCATAGGAAGTTCCATGTAAATGTGAGGAAGACTGTTTTTCCCTGTGAGGGTGACAGAACACTGGAACAGGCTGCCCAGGGGGGTTGTGGAGGCTCCCTCTCTGGAGATACTCAAAACCTGCCTGGACGAGTTCCTGTGTGATCTGATATAGGTGATCCTGCTCTTCAGGCGGGTTGGCCTGGATGAGCTTTGCAGATCCCTTCCAGCCCCTGACATTCTGTGATTCTCCCCAGCACCCTTCTTGGAGATGCTTGCACAGAAGTATGGGCCCAAGTACAGCTTCTTGCCCCTAGCAGCAGCCAGGAGTATCCTTTGACTCCTTTAGCACTTCAGCAGGTTCCCCCAGCCTGGACTTGCTTTCAGGTCCAAGCCACTGCCCACAAGGTGCAGTGGAAGGACTGAGGCGGGAGCCCAAAGTGGTGCACCTGATATTACAAAGCAGTTTCTGGCTTCAGCAGTTTGCTCTATGAAGTGTTCTTCAAGCAGCAGTTGTAGCTGGATCTGTGCCCTAGAACTGGAGCTCTGCCAGGCGTTGTTTTGCTGGTGGCTTGAATGCCGCAAGAGCTTCAGAGGAGGAGAGCTTTCAGATCTTCAACAGCTCCTCAGGCTCTGCAGAAGGCTACTCACTGAGTCAGCTGAGGCAGAGGCTCAGGGCCAGCCTGAAGCCTTGTCCTGATGAGGCTCATACCAGCATGCTTTGATCAAAGCTGAGTGAGACCTGGCAGCTCTTAGCAGCTTCCAGTGCCTCCTCCCCTGTCCTCACACCTCAGCCCCATAGCCATTTCCTGGTGGCTTTGAGAGCAGAGTGACAGTGCTCAAAAGCCAAAGGGACACAGCACTTGCTCTCTTCGTACAATTGTGGAATAGTTTGGGCTGAAGAGACCTTTAGAGGTCATCCAGTCCAACCCCCTACAGTCACCAGGGACACCTGCAACTAGAGCAGGTTGCTCAGAGCCCCAAACAACCTGACCTGCAGTGGTGCCAAGGATGGGGCAGCTCCCGTCTCTGGGCAACCTGGGCCAGGTTCTTACCACCCTCAGTGTCAAACATTTCTCCCTTCTCTCCAGTCTGAATCTCCCTCTTTAGGTTCAAACCATCCCCCCTTGTCCTGTCACTACAGGACCTGATCAAAAGTCTGTCCCCAGCTTTCTGATTTGCCCCTTGAAGTCCTGAAAGGCTACCAGAACGTCCTCTCATGCCCCAACTCATGGTGACAAGCTTCAGGGGAATGCTGCTGATCTCCCCAGACTGTCACACACAGCCAGGAGGGAAGGTCTTTTGGTGGAACATCAGCTCTGCAGTGGCAGGGCAGCACATCAGGAGCTTCCTGTCCCAGGGGTTTGGAGGACAGAGGTGTGTCCCTGAACCCTGTGCAGGACACCAGAGTCATCAAAACCCCTGTCCCTGACCTCAAGGGCTGGCTCAGGCCTTGCCTGCCTCCCCACTCTGGTGGGGAACTGGGACTCTGGAAGCAAACACAGCAGCACCCCAGCTCAGAACTCCCTCCTATTGCTCCCTGCCATCGGGCTCAGCCTCCCACTCACCCTAGGCTGAAGAGCAGCTTCACCCACAGCATCCTTGGAAGTGAGACCATAGAGTTTGTGGTGAGATAGCCCCCACCAGGCAGCTCCTTTCTGCTCCTCAGCTGAGCGCAGCAACATTCCAGCATCGCTGCAGAGCTGGTGCCCTGTTAAAGCTGCTTTTTCCACACAACAGGGCTGAGGTGGAGAGGTCCTGCTGAGAGCAGCAGCAGCAGGAGGTTGCCTGTGGGGGAAAAGAGGAATGGAGGGATGTTGTTCCCAGCCAAGCCTCTGCAAGCAGCACTTCAGCCACATAAAGCTGTTGTGCTGCTTCCACAGTCAGGAGGAGGACCCTTAGGGCAGGAGGTGCCAGCAGCTGTTGGGGTGGGCTTTGTCCTGCTCCGTGGCTGGTGGGTGCTGAGCCAAGCTGCTGCCCTCGCAGGTACGCCATCGGCGTGGCTTACAAATCAGCGCCCAAGAACGAGTGGATCGGGAAGAACTCCTCCTCCTGGGTCTTCTCCCGCTGCAACAACAACTTTGTGGTGAGGCACAACAACAAGGAGATGCTGGTGGAGGTGCACCCGCAGATGAAGCGCTTGGGCGTCCTCCTGGACTATGACAACAACGCCCTCTCCTTCTACGACCCGGCCAACTCCCTGCACCTCCACACCTTCGAGGTCTCCTTCATCCTGCCTGTCTGCCCCACCTTCACCATCTGGAACAAGTCCTTGATGATCCTCTCGGGGCTGCCCGCCCCGGACTTCATTGACTACCCGGAGCAGCAAGAGTGTAACTGCAGGCCCCAGGAGTCCCCGTACGTGTCAGGGATGAAAACCTGTCACTAGGCTGCCCTCGCCCTGCCCATGCCCCCGGTGGCACCAGCGATGCCGGTGGGTGCCGGTGGCCGGAGCGCGCTGGCAGCCGTACCGGGGAGCTGCCGTGTGGCCGAGATGCTCCGGCAGGAGAGAGCCTCCCGACCCAGCTCCGTCCCTCTCCAAGGGGAAGATCCTCTTCCTGTGGCTGAAAATAAACTCCCATTGGCGAGCTGCACCTGTGGCCAGTGCAGCTCCTGCAGCTCCTTGGCACTGTGCTCCCAAAGCAGGTGCTCACCTGGGTGGTTTTGTCTTCCCATGGGGGCTGAAGAGGCTGGGGGCAGGGTTTTGGGTGACCTCCTAAGGTGCTGATGTGGTCAGGGGGCATCTCATGAGGTGCTGATGTGGTCAGAGGACATCTCCTGAGGCACTGCTGTGATGAGAGGACATCTCCTGAGGTGCTGGCGTGGTCAGGGGACATCTCCTGGGGTGCTGGCGTGGTCAGAGGACATCTCCTGGGGTGCTGGCATGGTCAGAGGACATCTCCTGAGGTGCTGGTGTGGTCAGGGGACATCTTGTGCATCCCGGCAAGGCACAGGGTGGAACAGGAGGAGCAGTTGGCATTCTGGAGCCCCATGGTAGCTTGTCTGGAGGGCTAGGTGGGACCTAAGCAGCTTTTTCTGGAGAGGACCTTCTGTTTGGCTGAAGTTGGGCAGGGTTTCTGCGGTGGCAGGTGATTGCATGGACCCCTTGCAGCTGGCGAGTGCTGGCATTGGCTATGTGGTGAGTGGTGGTGGTGATGTGGCAGATGATGGTGTCTTGGTGGGTGGTGGCTATGTGGTAGACAGTGGTTACATGGTGGGTGGTGGTTATGTGGTGGATGGTCTGTGGGTGTGACTGCAGCACTGAGGATGGCTCCAGTGCCCCTCCTGGCTCTACTGCCCCTCCAGGCTCCACTGCCCCTCCTGGCCGTGAGTGTGCTCCTGGTGCTTGGCTGGCTCTGCAGGCTGAGGGTGGAGGGCAGCCAACTGCAGACTTTTGCTCCACTGTGTCTCCTTCTTTGGGAGCCCCCCCTGCCCTTCAGCATCTCGCCCCCAGGACAGAGGTTTGGCAGAGGCAGGGTCCAGCTACGTCGCAGCAGGTGCAGCTCCCTGTAGACCTCCACGAGTGGCGTGCCTGGTGTCCCTGCACAAACCCACGTCTTCCCCTGCTGAGCAGAGGCTCTAGCCCTGCCCAAAGACCATCCATGACCCCAGAGCTTGACTTGTTCTCCACCATGGTGGTGTAAACGTGGAGCCATTGTGTTTGCACTGTGGTAAAGGACTGAGTCCATCCTGGGAGCACCAGCCCTGGCCTGCTGGGAGCTCTTTGGCTACCACCAGTGCTCCCAGCACCCACAGGCACCAAGTCCCGTGGCCAAGCTCTGGTTTTCATATGTGTTTTAAAAGCCAGAAGAAGCTGGGCTGGGCAGAACTGGTCCTTGTGGCACAGGGAGCAAAGACCCAGTGTGGGCACCTGCAGAGAGGGTTTGTGGCACAGTTCGAGACAAGTGGGCATGTGGGCACTTCCCACAGCATGGTGAAGATGCTGGGGGAGGTGAGGAGGTCAGGCAGTATGGTGGCCCAGGATGGACTAGTGCTTCAGCTTTGGTCCATGGTTTGGAAAGCTCCTTCTGCCAGCTGTCAGATGCCTCGGTGACATTGTGTGGGGACCTCCAGGCTCTGCCTTTCTGTTCTGGACCTTGCTGATCAGGAACTACCTTAGGGCCCAGCCTCGGAGGGGTAGGTGACAGCACTTCAAACCATGTCCTACAGAGGCTACAGGAGAGGAGCCAGCTGGCCTTGTCCTATTGTGGATGTTCCCCACCAGCAGCCTGGGGACACTCGTTCAGTCTGGTGGTGACAGCAGCCAGGAGATTGCTTTGTCCACGGAGTGTGCCCAGAAGAGCCTGTTCCTAAGCCCAGCATCCCTCAGCTTTGCCTGGGTGACAGCTGTGGGGACTGCCAGCCTGGTGCTGGGGTGGCACTTGCAGGGAATTGTCCTGCCACCTGAGCTGCCCAGATGAGTTTGGGTCTCCCTCTGGTCCAGGCTGCTTCCCCATGGGACTTGGCAGGGCTTGGGTGGGAACTGTGTCTCTCCTTGGCAGTTCCACTTGGTTCTCATGTGCCCAGCAACAGGTGGGTGCGGCAGGCTCCCACTGGCCCTCCCCCAGGGCCAGGCACACCAGCACAGGTGCTCTGCGAGGAGAAGCTGCCAATTTAAGCCAGAGGCTTTCAGAGCCATGCAGGGCTCTCACCAAAGCCTCTTCCCTGTGTGCTGCCTCTTAGGAGCTGCCCCTAGTATGTGCCCCCAGACAGACACCCAAGCACTGGAGATGACCCTGGTACCAAGCTCCCTGCTGGCACTGGCACCACGTTGGTGGCATGTGGACAGAGGACTCAGCCCCCCACAGGACCATTTCCCTGCTGTTTGCACCTGACGAAATTGCACTAATTACAGCGGGACCCCCAGGGCCCCCTCCCCNCCCAGGGGACCCCCTGAGCTGGCAGTCCTGGGGGATGGGAGCCCCCAGCCACCCACCTTTTCCCCTCCTTGTTTTGGCAAAGCAAAACTCCCCCAAGTGTGGGCAGGAGGTGGGAGAAGCAGTCCCCACCTTGGTCCCCTGTACCTCCTGCCCAGGAGGGAGCAAGCCCCCTGTTGTGTGTGGCACACAGCAGCAGCTTCACCCTGTCCAAGTCCCTGCAGGGTCACGAATGAGCACATTCCCCACAGGGGTCAGGACACGGGTGGGGGGTCCCCGTGGGGCTGGGTGCTGCCACTGGCTCCCCTGCTCCAGGTCACTCCATTGTACAGACTTGGGATGTGGTAGGTCCTGGTCCCCTCAGGCCCTCCTCGCCCCACTGTGCCATGCCCCTGTGGTTCTGCTCTGGGGAGGGTTGGGAATCTTCCTGCTCTGGTTGGTCCCTTCTTTTGGTGGGGTTTTTTTGCAACTCCTTTGTTAATGTGTACATATATATATATAAAATATAATATATCTGCTGGCCATGTCTGTGTGTGCCGCTGCGATGGGGGACGGCCCTGCCCCTGGGGTGTTCTGCCGGGCCACCAACAGTTCTCCTGGCCTCCAGAACACAGCCCATGAACCTCAGGGTTGCCAAGCACTGGGTGTAGCAGTCAATCAGCAACACAGAAGGAAAGGACTTCAGATGTTGTCACTTGGGATGGGGACAAGGAGCAATGGATGGAAGCTGCAGCACAGGAGGTTCCACCTCAACAAGGGGGAACTTCTTTACTGTAAGGGTCACAGAGCACTGGCACAGGCTGCCCAGAGAGGTTGTGGAGTCTTCTTCTCTGGAGACTTTCAAGGCCTGTCTGGATGTGTTCTTGTGTGACCTGACCTAGATTGTATGGTCCTACTCTGGAAGGGGGTTTGACTCAATGATCTCTTTGGGTCTCTTCCAACTCCTGACATCCTGTGACATGAAGCTGAGCCAAGCACCTGGGGCACAGCAGGCTCTGGGGACAGCTCAGCAGGGGGTGCTTAGAGGGTTCACTCACCCCAGGGGTGATGCTTCATGTCTTAGTTGTTCAAGAAGACCTCAGACGTGTCCATGCAGCTGCTGGAGCTGGGGACACAGGGTAGCATCCATCTTATCATGGATGCAGCCCAGACTTAAGAGCCTGGGTGGGTGGCACGTCACTCAGGATGCCACTACCCCATAAAAAACAGTCCCTACGTGCACTCTGCACCCTGGGAAGAGGCAGCAGCAGAGGCTGGGGAGCCCAGGGCCTGCCTTGCCAAGGGGAAGCAAGGACATAGAAGCCCACAAAAGGTGGAGCCCATCTTGGTGAGCAGAGGTGCCTGAAACAGTCACTGAGTGGCAAGCAGTGGTGCAGCCCTGCAGATGCCACATGCTGTGCTCTGTCTCTTTGCTCAGGGCTTTTCCCATGAAGCACTGACCACTGACACATGGAACCTGCCCCCATGGGACATGGTGGTGGTGTTGGCATCGTCTCAAAGCTCTGCTCTTGCTGACAAACTGGAACAAGCTACTGACTGGGGCTTGAGGTTAATACTCCTGCTTCTTCCTGGCAGCATCATTAGTGGGAAGACCCCACTGAGGCAGAGCCTCACAATGAGCTCTTGCTGCAGCCCCAAAGGCTCACAGCCTGTGTCTCCAGACCTGGCGTTCCCTGACCTGGAGCTGGCAGGGCAGGACAGCCCCACACCATCTGCAGCATGTTGGGTTGTTGTCCCAACCCTGACCCCAACCCTTTTGCCCACCCAGCTGCTCTACTCCACCACCTTCACAACCTTTTCAGGGTTTGGGCAAAGCCTTCCTGCTCTGTCTTCTTTGCCAGCACTGTGACAACTTCTAGTTGATGGACAGGAGAAGTTCTTCAAGCTGCAACCAATTTGCAGGCTTTGGTGCATGAAGCAACACAGAGGCCGAGAGGTTCCAGAGGGATCCCATGATGGAGGGACACCAGGAACCTCTGGTGCGTGGATGAGGCCTGCCACAGGGTGAGCTGCTGACAGGGGTGAGGGCTCTGGTGTGTCGGGGTGGGGCTGGGGCTTTGCTGTGGATGAGTAGGGCATTGCCCTTTCACTGCAGGAGCCCCAGGATGAGTGCTAAGCCAGATGGCTGGAGGGCTGGGAGCTGCTGGGAAGTGCTGGTCTCAGGGGTGCCATGAATCACACCCTCCCTGTCCTTCCACTGCAGCAGCGAGGGGAAGCTCCACACATCCCTCCGGAGATTGCTTTATTGTCCATGTAATGAGTGCATTCATCAGGGAAATGAGTCGTGGCCAGGGCTGGAGGCAGGCACGGGGCACTCAGGGGCTGTTAGGAGCTAAGCTTCCTTAGCCCAACCCTGAACCCACCTCCCCAGAATAAACCTGGTGCGGACCCAGTGAGATGAGGAGCACCAGAGCAGAGACATCAGAGCAGGAGCCTCCTTGCTGAGGCTGTGTGTCCTGGACAACAACCCACCTGGTGCAGGTGAGGCTGGGGAGGGGGATATGGGGCAGAGCAGAAGGTGAGGGCTCAGAACAGAAACGTAGCTGTGGCTCCTCTTGTGTTCTCTGGCTGTGCCCAGAGCCTCTGGAGGTCTCCTGGTTTTGCTGACTTAGTGCTGAGTCAGCCAGGACAGCTGGCTGGAGTTGGTTGCACCTCTGTCCCAGACCAGGAACATCACTCAGTATAAAGAGGGAAGGCTGAGGAGGGAGTAGCCTCCTGCTAGAGCCTTCTGCCTGGGCTCTTCCTCACCCTGATTCTCCTCCTCCTGCAGGCTGCCTGGGTTGTGGCTGCTGCACCTGCTGGGCTGAGTATAATTTTTTCTTTCTGGGATTGACACTGGGATTAATTTGACTGTTTCATTAAAGCCATTTTCCTTTCAACCCATAGGTCCCCTCCCCTTTTCCTGATCCTCCTTTTCTGCTGGGGAGGGCTCGTCAGGTGATAGAGCAACTGCTGGAGTTCAGTTCCAGACATGGACTGAACATGGGAAACCACTCATCATCACCATGGGACCCTGCTTCATGCTTTGCCTTTCAGCCAGCATCCCAGGGCAACCTCTGGGTGTGTGCAGTTGGACCCACCATGCCCCTTTCATCCTCTTAGTCAGCTATGCATGATCCAGAGCTCCCCATCCACATCTGGAAGACCAAGGAAGTTTTACCCCACTCAGGGGATGCAGTTGCTGGCTGGAGCACCAAGGAGCTTTTTTCCTCTTTTTGCTGTGCTTGGTGCCTGTCTGCATTAACCTCTGGTTTCTAGGAAACAGCAGCTCTGGGTGATGGGCACCTGTGACAGGCAATCTAAACCCAGTGCTGACATGGCAGCTTGCTTCTGGCGGGGGGAGGGGGTGGGAAGAGATGAGGAGATGAAAGAAGCTTTGCTGCTGCTTTCCAGGAACAGGCTTTTAAACACAGGAGGCTTCAATGTCACAAGTGCCACAAATCAAACAGAAATTGCTTCCTCGAGCCAGTCAGAGGTTGAAAGCAGCCAGCAGCCAGCATGTGGAGGTGGCCATGGTCGTGTCTTGAGGGGATGCTGCCTGCCCAAGGTGTGTGCACAGCACAGAGGCTCTGGGGTGGCAGCAGCCCCGGGGGTCCCAGGGCAGAGCCAGGCATCAGCTGCTTCTGCCTCTGGCTGACTGGGCTGGAGGTGAAAGCCTCGATGCTCCAGGGTTGGGGGCTCCTCTTGAGACCCTCCCAAGCTTGTGAAGGATGGCTTCTGGGCTGCTGCCTGGCTTGAGAGGGCTGGTGGCACGGTTAGGGATGGGCTGAGGCAAAGGTTGATGTTGACTTCAGCTTTTTTGTTACCTTCGGTGTTTTTGAAACAGGAAAATCTGAAAACCTCCCTCACCAAAGCTCAGCTCCCACCCCTGACTCCTTGGGAGCCCCAGGGCTTCACCCTGTCCCTGGGAAACTGCAGATCAGAGAGAGGGAGGACAAATTGCTATTTTTGTACAGTAAGTGACATCCAGAGCCTGCTTCATCTGCTCCTGCTGCTGGCAGCAACGGCTTGTGCTGAGCAGGGATAATCCTGGCCAGAGACAGAGAGCTGCAGCCCCTCCATCCACCACTGAAATCCTTTAACTGGTGAATTAACTCCAGGTTAGAAAAAAAGAAACATCCAGCAGTTTAGTAAGTGGAGAGAGGACACCCTGAAAGTGGGGTAAATCATTTATCCTGCCTGTGCTGCAGTGTCTGAACTGGCCCCAAATTAGTCCTCCTTAATAGACCTCTAATTGAGATTTTTAAATACTCCTCTGAAGTGGCAGCCCCTAAAATTGACTCTTCTTGATCATTAGAGACATCAAAGCGGCGCTTAGCATGCTGCAGAGAGAGTCTCAGGGTCTGGCTGTGGGATGATGAACGATCCCTGAAATGAGAGCAGAAAGCTTGCAGTGCTCCCAGCTTTCGGAAGCAGGGCTTGAAGCTGTGTCTGCGCAACAGCATTCCTGGCTCTCCAGACCAACATGTCCCAGCCACCACCAGTGGGTACCAGTGACACAGGGCTGGTGGTGATGCCATGCAACAAGACGTGGCCCCCAAGGGGAGGAGATCACAAGCCCCAGCTGAGCACACAGCAAAAGGAGCCACCAGGTATTTATTTTCCTCTTGAGGCCCCAGGGGTGTGCAAGCAGAGCATGAAGTCCCCCGGGAAGCAGCATCCTGAGAGCCATCAGACACAGGCAGGACATGCATGTGGCAGGAGCTGTGTGATAGGAGGGCTGGAAACAGTCACTGATGTGACAGAGCTGGTGAGACATGCTTTGACCTCCCTGGAGAAGGGCAGCCAGGAGCTGTCTTCAGTGGTGTTTGCAGACAGAGCTCCCCTGGCCCCTCTCCCAGGAGCACCGTGCTGGGGCCCCTCGCAGCTTTCTCCAGCTCCGAAGTTGGTCCTGCAGGAGCAGCACGAAGCCTGTGAGATGGAAACGAGTCCAGTTCTCCATGGCAACCAGGAGGAACTGGGTCAACCGCGGGCTGTGAGGAGCCAAGCGCTCCCAGGAGCTTGGGGGGAACAGCCAGAGAGGCTCACAGAACCACAGGGATACAGAGACCCCAAGCCCTGGGTACCTCGGATCCCCAGAGCTGAGCCATGGCTCCCACCAGGTGTCACAGCTCAGCCCTGGCCAGGCTCTGGGGAAGAGCAGTGCCCAGAACCCAGAGGGAGAAGCCAGGAGACACTTCAGTGCCATCCCTTCATGGCCAGGGTCTTCTCCCTGGCTTCTCAGCAGCTGTGCACAGGGTCGCATCCCTCACTGTGCTCCTCAAGCACTCTGAGCCAAGTGCCCTCTCTGTGCGTGGCCCCTGCATTCCTGCCTCACCTGGCTGGGTTTTGGCCCTTGTTCGTTCACAGAGGCAAGCAGGCTGGCACCGCCAGGGGTTCCATATGACAATCCTCCTTGCAGCTCGGTGACTGGGACCGTCTGCCTTTGATCGCTGCTGTCACTCAGCATGGGGCAGCCCCTGCTCCCGGGCACTCATAGCAGTGGAGCTATCATTATCCATCTTCTACCATCCAGGTCCCTTTGCCACCGGAAGCCTTCATTAATTACCTGTAATTAAGGACCAGCTCTGAGCTGTCAGGGCAGGTGGGATCAGGGAAGTGGTTTGCAGGGGGAAAGTGCTGGGATGGTGTGGTGGGCAGAGCAGTGTGAGGCTCTGAGCTGCCCCTGGCCCCGCTACAGCAGGGGACACTGATGTGGAGCAGTGGGAGCATCATCTGGGAGCACCAACTGGTTGGTAGTTGCACTTGATGGTCTTAGAGGTCTTTTCCAGCTGAAACAATTCTATGATTCTATGAACTGGGAGCACTGACTGGGCTGCAGAGTGGGCACCAGCTCACTGTGAAGCTTTGGTATGGTCTAGTGGGTGCCTGGCCAAAGTCAGCCTCTCATTCCGAGCTGAGAGGACACTCATTAGCAGAGTTCCTGAAGGACCCTTCAGAGCTGTCACTCAGCCATGAGGAGGCATCACCACCTCTGGACAGTGCAGTGCTTTAGGTGACATCTGGCTCTGATGGTTTATACACCAAAACCAGGGCATGAAGGACCCTTCAGAGCTGTCACTCAGCCATGAGGAGGCATCACCACCTCTGGACAGTGCAGTGCTTTAGGTGACATCTGAATCTGATGGTTTATGCACCAAAACCAGGGCAGTCTTCTGTTGGTTCTCTGCCCTTCACTTGTCATTCAGAGCTCTCTGTTCTCCTCCCAGCAGGTGACCTTGATGTGAGTAACTTCTCCTTAGTAACATCTTCATTTGCAAAATGAGCTTCTTCCTGCTGCTCCACCTGCTAATGAGCTGAACATGCTCTTAACGAGAGAGAGCGGAGGGGAAGAGCTGTTGAGGACAAAACCACGGTGTTGTTTCAGCTCAACAATGCACAGCCTTGGCACAACCACCCAGCACAGCTGCCCCTGCCCCAAGGAGCCTCCAGCTTGTTCTGTATTTAGCCCAGGTTTGGCCTGAACCCCCTTGAAAATGGGAGCCCCTTATTGCCCACACTGTCCTGGCTTTCTCCTTCATCACCAATCGCTGCCACTTAAATGGGAGCTGCTGCTTCAGGAGAGGCTCTGAGGAGCAGGAGATGCTTTGTCTTCTCTGAGGTCAATGCTAGGATACCAGCAGGGCAGGGTCAGCTCTCAGAGTTGGTAGCTGTGGCCTCAGGTGGAGCACAGCCCAGAGTAGCCCTGGCTGAAGGTCTGTGCAGTTGAGGCTTTGCTGTCCCCTGTGGTCCTTTGCTCAGGGGCACTTTGGGCTGCAAGTGCACGATGAGGTGGGCATGGTGGGAGAGTTTGGTAGCTCCTGAGAGCTGTCTCAGGAGCTTTGTGACTCCCAAACACCACCTCAGTTCAACTAGGCATTTGTGTGGTAAGAAGACAACCATTCAAGCTCAGAGCAAGCAGGGTCTGCTCTTCAGAGTAAAGCCCTGGGAGCAAAAGGTGTTCAGGAGCTGAAAATGGGGTCACAGGACAAAAGCCAGGTTTGGTCAGCGGGCACAAGCCCTGGCAGGAGGGAGGGCTTGGCCAGTTGTCCTCTGGGACTTGAGCACTGTGTGAGGGACTCACAAGTTGCAGGGTCAGAGGCAGATAATTCCTTGGAATGAAGAAGGAATGGAGCCTCCAGTGAAAGCTTTTGTAGCCAGACCTTGCATCTGTCTGTAACACACCTACACACAAGTCTTCCACTGCTGCCTTGAAGGACCTCCACTGCAATGCCAGCCAGCCAGGACCTCCTGCAGAAGTGGCTCCTGTGGGTTTTTGAGCTCAGCCCTTTGAGAAGCATTATTGTGACATGTGTCTGTCCCTGTAGCCAAGGGCAAGCAGCCAGCCAGGAGGGAACAGCTCCTCTGACCTCCTTTCCCCAAGCCCCTCTGCTTAACCAAGGTTTCTCCACCCACAGCTCCAGACCAAGGGTGTTGGGAAGCACTGCACTTGAACCTGGGAGGTGCCATGAACCTGAACAAGAGGAGACAAAGGTAGTGGAGGAATTTGTGACTCAGTTGCCATGAGATGGGTAGCAGATTGCCTGGCAGCTGACAGTGAGTGAGAACGCTCCTCCTGTCATGTTTTATCAGCATGAAAACCATTTGCAAGTGCTCTAATTACATTGCTAATTGCCAAAGTGATTAGGGACCTGCAGCTGTTCATTAAACATGTGTCACCCTCAGCCAACAATCTGTAGGAGAGAATATTTAATTAATTGGATAGCACTGGATGAGGAGATGGACAACCCTGGAAGCTGAGCGAGGAGCGAAGGAGCCTCGCACGGAGAGGAGCTGGTGGGTGGCTGTCTCCTTCCTCCAGCTCTGGGCACTGTCTTGCAACTTCCTTCAGAAACTGTATAAGCACTGTCATGAAAAATAAGGTTCCTATCCAGGCTACTCCCACAGCAGCTCTCCTGCCCTGGTGGGTAAGAACCAGCTTCTAACTTCCAATCACATTTTAAACTGCTGGCAGGTTGGGAAGCCCTCCAGACCACCACACACATCTGTAGCCTGGGTGGTGAACCTCCACTTACTGACAGCTGCAGACACATGGCTCCTTGAGCTGGTGGCTGCTAAACTCCCTACCCTTTGCCCGTGCTGAGGGGGGAGGTGAGCAGCAACTCTAGCCAGCTGCTGGTACAACCACACCAGCAGAGCTGTGCAGATGTGGCCCGAGGCAGCAGAAGGCAGTGCTACAGGTGTGCAGTGAAGGTTTGCTCTTCCAAATTGCCTTCTAGTTTTGGACACCCATGGGTCACTGCATGGATACCTTCCTGCCTTTCTGCAGGTGGAAGGGGTTTAATAGCTCCATCTGCATCACCACCATCCCTGGATCTGAGAGGGTGGAAGGGGAACTCCCAAGGACAGGCAAGAAGAAATGTGGAGCCCCACAGGGCCGATGTCCAGACTTTCTTTCACACAGCATTTCTGCTTTCCTCCCACTTCAGGTGGTGTTTGAAACACTGAGGGGACACCAGAGCTCGGAGGAGGCAGACAACCTAAAGGCATCTCTGCATAGCACCAGTGTTTCCAGCTCCCTCTGCTCACTTGAGCATCAGGACAGAGAGAGGGGAAAACCAGGAGTGCATCCCTGCCACCTCATTTCTTCACATTTAACACAGTCTGAAGCCTCAAAAGATTCTTGGTCACAACAGGGAGAGCCTTGGGAGGCTTCACCTTAATCTCTGTTTAATTTCCACTTAAGAAAATGTCACTGTAGATATTTGAAAAGAATTAATTCTGGTTCCATACAGTTACTTTCAATTAACAGTCCCCCTGTCTCCTGACTCCCAAGCAGACACTGATGTATGTTGGGTCCTGCTTCCCGTTCACTGACACCAGCCTCTGCTCCTCACCCCCTCTGCCATTCCTGCAGCTGGGATGTGCCAGCATCACACCTTCATGGAGCTGCTGCAGGTGAGGAGCAGCCATGGCTCCTGTCCAGGCTCTGCTCTTACTGCAGCCTGCACCTGACTCCCGCTCAGCCTAGAGATGGCTTTAGCCACCCCATCTGAGTGGGCATGAAGGGCAGAGGCATCCCCAACCACGGGATGGACACACAAAGCAGCCTGGTAGCTTCCACCACTGCTTAGCCCCAGCTTCTTTCAGTGCTGGACCCCATTAGAGCTGAGTGCTGTGGGCATCTGTCCAGCAGCAGCCAACCCAGAGTGACATGAGAGTGAGTGAAGAGACAGGGAGCAGCAGCAATTACTTCCTTTAATTAATGGCCAGATATGAATGGGGTTGGGTTTTACCCAGTAATTGGCAAATGAGTGACTTGATGAGCATCCCCAGCACATGAATGAATCATTGCCCTCTGAAGAGCTTTTGATGGAGGTCTTTGAGCTAGAAGGCAATGAATTATGTGCTGGGTTTGAGACAGACACGTTCTTCAGTGGACCTGGAGAAGGAAGCCTTTGCAGGCAGCTGGAGATGAACCCCAGCAGCTGTGATTTAGGTGCCAGTTGCTCCCGACACGCAGCGAGCTGCCGGCCGTGCCACCACCCGGCTGATTTACAGCTCTTTGTGGCTAGAGAGCAATGCATTATTCAGCAGGCAGATTTAAGGAGACCCAAATTTACATTGGCTTTAATTAAACTGGCCTCTGTTTGATCTCCAAGCGTGCCTAGGACTGATGGCAAACAGGGACGTAATGCTGAGGGGTGTGTTCTGGGGCACCATTGCCTTCTCCTGCCTCAGAGCCACCTGAAGCGTTGCAGCTTGCCATTAAGATTCATGCCCACGGTGACACTGCTGTGCAGCATCCCTCAAACCACCCAAGCCATCAACGAGGACTCCTGGAGCTGCTTTGCAGAGGTAAACCTGAGGCTGTTAGAGAGAAGATCTTGAGCTGATTGCACTGGAGGCAGAAGCAGCCTGCTTGGTATGCGGCAGAAGAGGGAGTGTTCCTCTGCAGGAAAATGAGTCCTGGAAGAGAAAGAGGCATTTGGAATATGTGATCAGCCCTTATCTCCATTAATGGGGAGGAGGAGGGCTGGTCCTTGTGCCACTGAGCCATTGAGTTGGGGCTAGCATGGATAGCTCCTACAGGAACCTGTGTCTAGAGGAGATCAGCAGACCCTCATGCAGCTGAGCCAAGAGCACACTGGAGAGAGAGTTCCTTCCAAAGCATCTTCTCAGACAGCTTCTTACTGCTGGTGACCTCCTCTCTTCTCACCGTAACTCTGCCTTCAGCACCCTGAGCCATGGCCCTGGCTGGACCCAGAACAGGGACATCAATGAGGTCTCCCCCTCAGCCTTCATTTCTCCAGGCTGAACAACCTCAGGTCCCTCAGCTGCTCCTCACCAGCCCTGTTCTCCAGACCCTTCAACAGCATCATTGCTCTTCTCTGGACACACTGCAGCAACTCAATATTTTTCTTGAGTTGGTGCTGCAGAGGAGCTGTGAAGAGCATGGGGTGGGGGGAATAGCTGCTAGCTCCTTACATAGAACCCCAGGCTTAGCACCTCTGGTTCTCTGATCACTACGCAGGAGCTGCCTGCTACACTTCAGAAGATGCTTGTGCAGAGGCAAAGTGTTGAAAATGAAGCAGCTGCTCTCTGGCCAGACAGTTAACTCCTCACTCCAGCACCACTGCCCTCCCCCCACACCCCACACCCCCCCTGCCCTAGGATGCAGCTTG
>VWZE01022355.1:901739-941160 GCA_013396675.1 Eubucco bourcierii
AGTGAAGCAGCACAAACCACGGTGAGCATCAGGGAAAAGCCAAAGCTGCTCAGTAAACAACAACAGGGCTCAGCCAGAGCTACCCATGAATCATTTATCAGGGTTGGGGGTGGGGAGGTCAGGGTTCGGGTGGTGAGAAAACTCTGCTGAGATTAATGACTCGAGGAATTAGCCAGGAAGGAAATAAGGTAGCAGCTGAAATGCCTCCAGCCCTGTGCTGTCAAAATATGTCCCTTCTGGGGCAGGGTGTGTGGGGGGGGGACAGGTGGGAGGTGGCCTGAGCTGTAGNTGTGCTGCACAAAGGTTTTCTTGCCTTCTGTAAAATAAACCTTAGCACAGGCACTTCCCAGCATTTCCAGCTTTAGGGCACCTCAAGATTTTGTGCCCATCTCCTTCCGCTGATAAAAAGTGGAGGAAGCTGTATCCTGACCCCAGAAACACCTGCCAAAAAACAAACAAATAAAAAACCAAAACAACAACAACAAAAAAAACCCCACCAAAACCCAAACCCAACCAACCCACCGAAGAAGTAAAAACCTTATTACAAAAAGCAAATGAAAAGCTGAAACAACAACAACAACAAAAAACAAATTTAAAAAAAAATGACTGCACCCAAGGGAAAAAAAAAAAAAAAAAAAAAGAAAGAAAGAAATCAAATCAGGATTGTCTCTGTCTCCCTTTCTCCTCTCTCTCACAGCTTCAGAGAACTTCAAACAATTTCCCCTCTCTTGGCAGCTGATTTCTTGGGCTCATTTTCAAGCACTTTGCAAAATGAGAAGAGAGGGGAACTCCTCCTCCTGCCACTGCCCGGCCCCAGTTTTCACAGCAACCATCACAAACCATTTATCCACTCAGCAGCTTTTCAAGGCAAGGAGGCACTGGAGCTGCACACGGATCTGTGCTTTTAAAGCAAAAAAAGAAAAAAAAAAAAAAAAAAAAAGAGGAGGGGGGAGAAGCTTAATCCAGAGCTGGGAAGGGGCAGGTTGGGCTTACAGGCTCTGATGGGGCAGTTCCTTCTTCTCCTGCAGCCTTCCCGTGTCCCTGATGTCCTGGCCACACACACACAAAGGATGTTAGAGGTTGGAAGGGACTCAAAGAGATCATCGAGTCCAGCTCCGCTGCCAGAGCAGGACCATACAATCTAGCTGAGGCCACAGAGCAACACATCCAGACAGGCCTTGGAAGTGTCCAGAGAAGGAGACTCCATTACCCCTCTGGGGAGCCTGTTTCAGTTCTCTGTGACCTTTACAGTACAGAAGTTTCTCCTTGAAACTTCTTTGTTCCTTGAGGTTGAACCTCCTGTGCTGCAGCTTACATCCATTGCTTATCCTATCCCAGGGAGCAAGTGAGCAGAGCCTGTCCCCCCCCCTCCTGACCCCCAGTCCTCAGAGATTTATAAATGTTTATTAAATCCCCTCTCAGTCTTCTCTTCTCCAGACTAAACAGCCCCAGGTCCCTCAGCCTCTCCTCATCAGGCAGTGCTCCAGTCCCCTCATCATCTTCAGTGACTCCAGCACCCCTGCCCCCTTGTCCTGATTTAATCCCATTTTCTAGCTGCTGCCCAAGCCCAGTTCTGTGCAGCCTCCCCTGGCCACCACAGGCAATGCTGCCAGATAAACCAGTTCAGTCTCAGCTTTCAGAAGCTTAGGCTTGTGTGATCTTCCCCGGTTTGCAGACCCAGGCTGGTCTCTGATGTGGGTGGGTCTTGATGCATCAAAGGATGCTGGGACCAGGCTTCAAACATGCACCAAGATCTCACTTCAAAGCTGAACATGATGCTAAAAACAACCCTGCTCTGAGCGAGGGGATGGAGCAGAGGCTGCCCACAGCCCTCCATAACTGTTGTGTCTGAGGGAGATGGATGGAACCTGGAGGTTCCTCCATGGAGCACATCCTGCTCCTGGGACAGGTGGCTTGACTGCAGTGTTTAGTCACCCAACAGGACAGGTCTTCAAAGGTGGTTGGTCTGTAATTAAATCAATCAGGAGATAATGAAAGGGATTTCTGATCAGTGGGGGAAAAATAATAACCCCACCATAGACCTGATGATCTTAAAGGGCTTCTCAAACCTAACAGATTCTATGTCCCAGATTCTGGTCCCAGCCAGGCCACTACCCTTCTGTCAACAACGGAGTCACTGCAACTGAATGCAGGCCAGGAAAGCCCTGAGAAACTTTCAAAGAGACAGGCAGGAGCACTGCCTATGCCCTACAACTGCTGCTCCATCTCCAGCCCCTCACTGTCTCCACAGTTAGTCCCTCCAGCATGTGCTTTCCCCCCAGTCCTCCCACCCCACAGACCCCATCTCAGGGCACGGTCAGCCCAAGCCCCTTGGCACTTGCTTTGAAGCTTGCTGCCCACTGCTGAGCCACACCACTGCGACTCAAAGCTGGTGACACTGCTGTAACATCTGCATCCATTCACTTCCCTCAAGCCTGGCTGCATCCAGCAAGGGGCCTGAAAGAGAAGCTCACTGGTGACTTGTGGAGACAAGGGAACCCTCAACCACCATGGCTTGTGGTTAGCAGCCCATAAGATCATGCCATGAGCATTCCAAACACAGCAGCAGCAGCTGCTGCAAGGTGTCCCTGCTCCCTGAGAGTCCTTTTGTTCTTCCAGGTGAAACCCTGGTGGGTCATCCAAGGAGCACAGGCAATGTCAGGGAGAGACCTGGAACCCTTGCAGGTCAGGTTGAGCAACCTGCTCTAGTTGCAGGTGTCCCTGCTGACTGCAGGGGTTTGAACTAGAAGACCTTAAAAGATCCCTTCCCATCCAGACCACCCTGTGGTTCTCTAACCTGGATCCAGCACGGCAACCACAGTGCCTGGCTCTTGACATAGCCTCAGGTTTGGTCCTGGGCTGGGAGTCATGACCCTGAGTGCCCCAGCAGCTGCCAGGGAGCACCAGCTGCCACCACATTCAACAGGAGGGTGCTCTTCCTCCTCCTCTCCTTTGCCAAAACACATCAGAACACACAGCAAGTCCTCACACGCAGGAGGGAGGTGTCCCACGTCCCTTGTCCCTTCCCCGGCACCGCCTCCGCGGGCTGAGGTTAATTACTTAATTACTGACAGGCTGCCAGTTTGTGAGGCACCAGCAGCACAGAGCTGCCAACTGGGACGGCTTCAGCTGCTGGAAGCTGACGTCTGATGTGCTCTGGGAATATCTTCCTGACAGTCATGGAATTCCTGAATCCCAGCATGGTAGGGGCTGGAAGGGACCTCTGGAGATCACCCAGTACAACCCCTCTGCTAAAGCAGGGGCACCCACAGCAGCCTGCCTGGGATCACAATGGCCAGGGGAGTTTGGAAGCTCCTCAGAGAAAGATAAAGAATAAAGTGACTGCAAAATGCTATTTTAGATCTGCTTCCAACAGGTCCACTCAGCACCAACACCTCCTGTGTGGCAAGTCTTCCATGAACCAACACCCCAAAATGAATTATGTGGGTCCCACTTTACACCCAACCAACCACAAAGTACCAAACTGAAGGTGTCCTGACCGTTGTGGAGCTCTTGGGGTATCCTAGACATTTCCATGGGCTCTGTGGGAGAGCTCCACGGGGAGGCAGTGGATGCCAAATGGGACATTGCAGATCACAGGCTCACAGGATGTCAGGGGCTGGAAGGGACCCAAAGAGATCGAGTCCAGCCCCCCTGCCAGAGCAGGACCATACAGTCTAGCTCAGGTCACACAGGAACACATCCAGGCAGGCCTTGAAAGTCTCCACAGAAGGAGACTCCATAGCCTCTCTGGGGAGCCTGCGTCAGTGCTCTGTGACCCTTAAGGTAAAGAAGTTTCTCCTTGTGTTGAGGTGGAACCTCCTGTGCTGCAGCTTACATCCATTGCTCCTTGTGCTATCCCAGGGAGCAAGTCAGCAGAGCCTGTCCCCCCTTGCTCCTGACCCTCAGCCCTCAGAGATTTATAAACATTTATTAAATCCCCTCTCAGTCTTCTCTTCTCCAGGCTAAACAGCCCCAGGTCCCTCAGCCTCTCCTCACCAAGCAGTGTTCCAGTCCCCTCATCATCTTCGTAGCCCTCCACTGGACTCTGTCCAGCAGACCCCTGTCCCTCTTGAATTGGGGAGCTCAAAACTGAAGGCAATACTCAAGATGAGGTCTCACCAGGACAGAGTCAAGGTGAAGGAGAACCTCCCTCGACCTGTTGGACACACTCTTCTTAGTGCACCCCAGGATCCCCTTGGCTCTCTCAGCCACAAGGGCCCATTGCTGTCCCATGGACAACTTTGATATCCACCAGCACTCGTAGGTCATGACAGATGACATCACACACACCAGATCTGTATGTTTTGGTGCCCACCATGGATGCCTGCAGAGGCTGACGGGCTGTGGGAGGGCCACCTCTCCAAGATACCCATTTGAAGGCATCACTGAAGGTCAGGGCAAGCTCCAGCACCCTGATAAAGGACTGAGAGCCAGCACAGGACATTTGCTGTGAAGGTTTGCACATCCCCTGCCTCCCCCACCGTGACTTAAGCTGCATGCTTTGCCAGCCTGCAGAAGCTCCCATCCATGGAGACACGAGCAAGGCACTGCACAGAGCGGTTCTCCATCACTGCACAGCGCCAACAGCTTCTGAAATCTCACGTCCGAGATGGCTGTGAAGCTGCGAGTGCTGAAGAGAGGTCAGGCTGCACCTGGCAGAGGCTGCCCCGGAGGACAGCTCCCCGCCGGTCTGGATTTCTGAGGCTCTCAGGCAGGGGACACGCATGGAGAGGGGCAGTGGCTTGAAACGCAAGGCAGCGAGAGCTGTGCCCGTTGCCATGCAGCTGCAGACAGCAGCGAACCCAGCAGTCAGTCAGCGAGCGGCTGGCAGCACAGCTCACTCGGGTGGCAGCTCGGGTCTGAGGCAAAACGTGGAAAGGAATGGGAACAAGCACCTGACAATCGAGTGGAACCAGCAGCACCCTCAGCAAGGCTGGCTCCACAGCCTCACCACCACGAGCACCCTCTAACCAAGCCTCCTCTGACAGCAGAGGTTTCACCTCCCTGCTTTCCCCATCCTCCTGCTGTCTTCTGGTGGTCAGAATCCTCCCCATCTCCTGTGCTCCTGGCTCGCTCCATCCATGCAACATCTCACCTGGATGTTGCCTCCTCCCCAGTGTCCCTCCAGCTCATCAAGCAGTTGGAGCGCATCTGGGCCAGCCAAGTTTCCCCAGGATGTGGCTGCACAGCCCAGGACAGACACTGACAGGGCTCTCCCCACCCACACAGCTGATGTCAGGCAGACACAGATGTCCTGGCTGCACTCACCTCGTTTCCCAAGCTGTTGGGGCCGAAGAGCCTCGTTCATACATCTGCAATGGACATCCCGCTTGAGCACAGCAGGTGCAACAATTTCTCTGGGAAGAGCTGGGCAGAAATCACATTTTCAGATGATTTGTGGGGTGGCTTTCAATGAGATTTTTTTGCCTTTCTCCAAATCTTCCACGTGTTTCAATCAAGATGCCTCACAAAGAGCAGCAACTCTCCACCATCCCCAGGAATCTGGCAAGCTGCAACCAGAGCTGGAAGGACACAACAGTGGATTTTCTGATGAAATCCTGACCATTTGCCAGTGTTGGGGGCAAACCAGCTCTCATCCATTTTTGGGCATCTGTGTTCCCACCTTTTCAGCAGAAGAATCATAGAATTGTCAGGGTTGGAAAGGACCTCATCTAGTTCCAACCCCCTCCCCTGCCATGGGCAGGGACACCTTCCACTAGACCACGTTGCCCAGAGTCACAAGAAGCATCCTGCTGAACCCATCAAGGCCTCCTGCACTCCACAGCAAGCCCCAGGCAACCCCCACCCTGTGCTTGGAGAGCACACATGGCAGCACCATTTACTCCTCAGGCTGGCACTGAACCAGCAAGATCAATAAAACCTGCTCTGGATTTCTTCAGAATGAAACTATCACCAGTGTGTTATTGAACCAAGTATCTTTGTTTTTCCCCTTTCCTTTCTTTTGGAGGTGTCTTGCTTCATTTCATTCTGAAGAAACACTCCACACTAAATCCACCTCATGCTTCCTCTCAGAATGTTAAATGAGAAATAAAAATGGGATTATTTGCTCCAGAAAGCTCCAAACCAAGCATTCCAGCTTTCCCCTGACCACTCACCCTTGCCAGCTTACCTGGAATCTCTGGACACCTTCATTCCAACCCCAGCTTTCCAGGAACAGCTCGTTTCTGAGCACTGCACCCAACTCCTCTCACAGGAGAGTTCAGCCTTTGCTCCAGCAGCTCCTGATGGAACTCCAGTCACACCAGTTACAGCTGCCACCAGCCCAGCCCTTCCCCAGGCTGTCTGACAGGCTCCTGCCATGTTTTGCAATCGTTTTTCCCTCTGAACTTGAGGAACCTGAGCTTCAGATCTGATTTCCTCCCACCAGCTTTTCTCCTTTCTCTCTTCTTCCTGGGCTTGAGGTTGCTTTGGGGGGGGACTGTTTTGGTTTGGCTTTTTTGTTTTGCTTTTGTTTGGTTGTGTTTTTAGGTTTGGTTTGGGCTTTTTGTGTTTTGTTGGGTTTATTTGTTTGAAGTTCTGTTTGGGGTGTTCTGTTTTGTTGTTTTGGTTTGGGTGGGGTTTTTTTTAATTAATATTTTATTACCAGATTTATTATTATTTTATTACCAATTTTATTATTTCTTTAATTAATATTTTATTAATATTTTATTACCAACAATATTATTATTTATATATGCTGGGACTAATAAGAATTTTTTTTTTTAAAGAGAAGTTTTTTTTTTTTTCCTCTGTAGCCCTCATTGCTTTGTCCCCAACATGACACAATTCAAAGGCACTGCTGACCCCAGCCTCATCCTCTCCACTCATGTTTTTTGCTGCCAGCCCAAAGCCAGGAGTAGAGGGGTGACCACAGACCAAGGGCTGGGTGAGATGGGACCTTCCCATGAAGTAAGGAACCAAGAGCCCCTGGGGGGGTCTGGCTCAGCACAGCCCTCAGGCTGGGATGCAGGACTGGAGCATCAAGGCTACTCCATCCCCTCCTCAACTTCTCCCCATGGTGCTTTGGAACCATCTGAGCTGCACTCACTTTTAACTTGGCAGGATTTATGCTGCCCACAAAGAGCAAGCCTGGTCTCTTTATTTACTCCATAAACAGCTCCCATCTGCTCTGAAAGTTTTTACCCTTCCCATAAAAACCTGCCCACATTTTCTCCAGGCTGTTTGGCTGCTCAGAGAAAGAGAAATGTGACTCCCAACAGCAAACCCCATTCTCTGCAGGGTTGCAAATGCCTGGTCTAGGCTCTCCAGGGCAGTGGTGGAGTCCCCATCCCTAGAGAGGTTTCAAAGCCACAGAGATGTGGTGCTGAGGGACACGGTTTGGTGGTGAGCTGGCAGTGCTGGGTTAATGATTGGGCTTGATGATCTGAAAAGCCTTTTCCAACCAAAACGATTGTGATCCTCACCTCAAAGGAGTTACCTGCAAAGCCATTCGTTTGCCATGTCCCTGCTGCATCCATCAACAAAGGAGCTGAATGCAGGGACAGATGGAGCAGCCCCTGCCCCAGCAGCACCAGCCAGTAGAGACAAGTGCAGCACAGGCTTCTCAGTTTGTGTGAAGAGGGGACCCCAAGAGACAAAGCTCCCAAGCACACCCAAATCCCTTGGCTGCCCACAACCCCTCACCCAAGCTCCATGCTTTCTTTGTCTGGGGGACCTCATGTGCGGTCCCACACTGAGTGTCCTCCCCGAGGTCAGCAAGCTCAGTGCCTACTCTCCTGTTTCCAAGGCTCTCTGCCAAGCAGAGACCCTTCCCCCTCTCTCTCAGCCATTTCCAAGGCAGTTGCTGAGCACTGGGAGCTGCTGGGGCTTTCCCACCATCCTGTAGAACAAATGTGATTTGATTCTATTTGTACAGGCTGCTCAATGCATCAAACAGGGACCTGATGTTCCACTGGCAGCCCCACACAAACCCCCTCCTTGGCGGAAGGTTCCTTTCCCAAAGTGTTTCTGAAGCAAGTGTCACTGCCACATGAAGACAAGACGATGGTGACAGCTTCCTGGGGGCTGCTGAGACAACATCTGCTGCGAGGGCTTCAATCAGCAGCCCTTAATTGTCACAGCTCCAGTGCAAACAT
Source organism: Eubucco bourcierii (assembly GCA_013396675.1). NCBI lineage: Eukaryota > Metazoa > Chordata > Aves > Piciformes > Ramphastidae > Eubucco > Eubucco bourcierii. The sequence continues at coordinate 909,839 of VWZE01022355.1, forward strand.
ATTTATGGTAAATAACCCGCCTCGGATGGAGCCAAACCAGGTAACCTTCTCCATCTGTGCAAACAAACATTTGTTCCTGGCAGAAACTTGGCATCCCCTTCCCCACGAGTAGCTGAGAGCAGCCAACGATCTGCTCAGACCAGCTTCATTCAGACTGGGGTCTCATCAAAGCCCATCCCAGCCTTGGTCAGGAGGCCGTGGCTTAGGGCTGTGGGTGTTTTGCCAAAAAGGCCATTCCCGCCCAGCAGTACCCACAGGGTACTGATAATCATCTGCTTTTGGGATGAGGAGACAGAGCTCTCTCTACTTGACCCACATCCTGGAGCTTCTGGGCTGGGTGTCCTGGGACACCATCCTGGACTTGGAGGCGCTCCAGGTGCAAGGAGAGATCCCACACTGCTGCCCAGACTCCAGGCTTGGGGCAGTCTCATCAGCCTCCTCTTTAGCTGCTGAGTTCCTCTACCATGAGCCCCCCAAGGAAGGGGCAACTCTGGGGATGGGAAGTCTCAGCAGGTTGCCACTGCCTGCAGAAGTCAAGTGGCAAAGGAGGTCATCCTTGAGCCCAGGGGGGTGCAGGGTGGTTTCACCTGTGAGCCCAAGGCAGCTCAGCCCAGTTGGGCTGAGAGCCAAAGCCCTGCACTAGCTCTTCCCTGCCTCCAGCCTCCCCAGAAACCAACCAAACCAGACACCAACCTTGCCACCAGGCCAAGGCTTGCAGGTCCTGACCAGATTTCCACCAAAGGAGTAGCTGCTGATGGGTGCTGTTGCTCTGAGGAGCTCAGTGGTGCCTGAGCATGGCAGTTACAAGGGAGATCAGGTGAAGAGCAACAGGTAGGAATGTAGGTTGGGTTTAGAGGGTAGCAGCTGTTTCTTGAGGCACCTATATCACTTTCTCAGGCTCTTCTCCTCCTCTGTGTGGCACAGAAGTCCCCTGGGTTTGATTGGTACAGGTGATTTCTTGGTTGCTGGCAAACAGTTTGTAAGGGCAGGAGCTAATCTAAAGGGTTTCCTGGATCTGCTCAGAGGCCCCCATGGGCTGATCAAGTGGGCCAGGCTCCTGTGGTCCCTTGAGCTCGTGGAGCTCCCTATTACACAGCCTGAATCAGCTCAGGCAACACTTAAAACCTGCATCAGATGGATGCTTCCGGAGGTTCCCCTGCCTGTGGGCTCTTCCATCTGCTGCACCTTGCATGGGCCCAGCCTTCTGCTCAGCCACCCCTTGGCAAGACCCCAGCTGAGCCCTTACCCTACACACTGAAGTTGCTGAGTCCAGATCATGTTGCCAGTTGCCCATTCTAGGGCAAAGGTACAGGATAGGGTCCTGCTCTCAACACCGTTGGTCTGGGGGCTGAGGCAGTAGGTGCACACAGTGGCCAACACCACACGCTGTGACCATCACTGCTGTGACCCTGGGCAAGGCTTCTCTGGGGGAGAACCTGGGGGTCTGGAGCCCTGGCAGGCATACTGGCTGGGTGGGGAGTCACTGTTTGCTGTCCCTCACAGACAGGCTGAGCTTTCTAACCCTCTCCAATCTCCTGCACAGGATTTAGCGTCCTCCACTTGTCAGCAAGGAAGCACCAGGAAGCTGAGAAGAGAATGTTTGAAGTGCCCCATCAAAACCCCACATCTTCTCGAAGCAGAACGTCCACTTTTTCACACTACCAACGAGGTGGGAAAGGCACCAGGAGAAAGAAGATAATGCACAGTGTGAGTCTTACTGCAGCGCTGGGATTAGCCTGGGACAGGACACTCGGTCCTACAGCAGCTGGCAGCAGGGGGAGGTGGTGCTGGGTTGGCTCTTGGTGTTCTCTGGGTGCTGCTGAAGAGGTGAGCTGGCCACAGAAGGATCAACCATGGGGAGGAAAAACACCCCCGGGCTCCTCTCCCTGCCTTGTGCATTCCTGTGCCATGGAGCCAGAGAATCATAGAATGGTAAGGTTGGAAGGGACCTCAAGGATCATCCAGTTCCACCCCCCTGCCATAGGCAGGGACACCTCCTACTAGCACAGCTCACTCAAGGCCTCCTCCAATCTGGCCTTGAACACCTCCAGGGAGGGAGCAGCCACAACCTCCCTGGGCAACCTGTTCCAGTGCCTCACCACCCTCACTGTAAAGAACTTCCTCCTAACATCCAGTCTAAATCTCCCCTCTGCCAGTTCAAACCCATTGCCCCTTGTTCTGACTTTGCAAGCCCTTGTCAATAGTCCCTCCCCAGCCTTCCTGTAGCCCCCTTCAGATACTGGAAGGCTACTATCAGGTCCCCTTGAAGCCTTCTCTTCTCCAGGCTGCAGAGTCCCAACTCTCTCAGCCTGTCCTGATAGCAGAGCTGCTGCAGCCCTCTGAGCATCTTCGTGGCCTCCTCTGGACCCGCTCCAACACTTCCATGTCCTTCCTGTGCTGGGGGTTCCAGAGAGGTTCATAGGTTCAACCACATGGGAAAGCCCAAGGTCATGTCTTCATCTGCATGGACAGAGCAGCTCCTATCCCGCTTTGCCTGACCCCAAAGGAGTCATCATCATTTCCTGGACAGGAATTATCCCTTTTTGAGGTTGGACCATGGGTACTGGATTCAGTTTCAGCTCCCTTGCTCCAAGAAGGACCTTGAGGGACTGGAGCAGGTCCAGAAAAGAACAACAAAGGGTCTGGAGAACAGAACTGGTGAGGAGCAACTGAGGGATCTGGGGGTGTTCAGCTTGGAGAAAAAGAGGCTGGGGGGAGACCTTCTGGCTCTCTACAACTCCCTGAAAGGAGGCTGGAGCCAGATGGAGCTTGGTTTCTTCTCCCAGGTGGCAAATGACAGGACAAGAGGAAACGGCCTCATGTTGCAGCAGGGGAGTTTTGGGTTGGACATGGTGGACATGGTTCCCCCAGCAGTAGATCCCAGGGCAGTGCCTTGCCCATACCAGGGGCATGCAGGAATCTGTTGCACATGGAGGGTGAGCTGGGGCATTGCTGGTGTTTGGTGGCCCAGTTCATCCTGGACAGTGATGAGCTGAGGTAGGGGTGGGCTTGGAGCTTGTCCTGACAGCCACCCTCTGTCCTTTGGTTGTCACTGCAGGTGGGTGCTGGGTTGGAAACTCTTATGTAGGAGGTCTGAGACCTCCATGCCCTGAGTGAAGCTCAGTGTGAACCTGGGAACAGATCAGAGTGTGATGGGCCAGGTTAGCCTGCCTGCAAGGCAGAGGGCAAGAGGACACAAAGCAGTAAAGGGGGGGGACACAGCATGCAAAAGAAAGAAGTGTTCCTGGGACACAGAGTGTCCAGCTCCCTGGACAAAGAGCAGAGGCCTTCAGAGAAGTCTCCCAGCTCTGTAAGTGCCTCAAGTGTGGCCCTTCTTGCCCTCCAAAGCTCACACACTGACCCCAGAGGAAGGTATCTCCACAGTGTGGGTCTGGGGATGGACACTTTGCTCAGGAGATGAGCGGCCTGTACCCAGCCTGGACTCGATGGTCTCAAAAGTCTTTTCCAGCCTAACTAATTCTGACCCCAGTGGTTTTGCCACCACCTTGCAGGAGGGTGTGGAAGGAGCCAGGAGCAGCCTTCAGGTTGTGTTAACCACCCTGGGACGCACCCATGGAAGCTGCATGTGAGGACAGGCCCATTGGGAGGGCAGCTTGGGAAAGGAGTGGGAAGGAAACAAAAGCCCAGAGAGTGACTCTGCCACGTGCATCCAAGGCTCCATCCTACCCAACCTGACCCGTCTGGAGCTGTGCCCTGGCACTCAGCCTGTGCCAGCCTTCACTGTTCCTGTGATACTGTTTGGTGCAGCACCAACTTTCTCACCTTGTCTCACAGTAGCTTCCCAGGTCCTAGGGAGAAGTATTCTGCCACCATTTGCCCATCATTGCTTGAGCCATGCCTAGGAAACACTTACCTTGAAGTTCTTGGGCTTGGCCAGCTTGTCTGGATCTCCAGAAGAGGCAGGAGGCTGCACTAGCCCTGGCCAAAGTGCCTTCAAAGTGAAGAGGACGTGGGCCTCACTGCTCCATGACACAGCAGCCAGCTGCCTTTGAAGCTTGGTGTGTTTGTGCTCAGCCTTGGCCAGCTTTGGATGTGTCTGATGGAGCAGATGCTTCTCCTCCTGCCTGCCAGTGCCAGGCTCCTGCCAAAAGACAGGCTCCTCTTCATCTGCAAGGAGAAGCTGCTCTGAAGGCAGCGTGGTGGGGAGCAGCTCCTGCCTATGAAGCACTTTGGGCTCCCATGGGGCAGGAGTGCCCATGGTCATCTCTGGGACAGTCCCATGTGGCACAGAGGGACAATATGCCCCAGGACTCAAGTTGGATCAGGACTTGGAGAGCCCCGTGGTGCTCCTGCTGCCAGGCAGGAGGCTTGGATGAGAAGAGCTGAGATGCTGCAGGTGTGGTGAGTGTGGATAGAGGTCTAAACAGAGGTCTGAGTTTCAGAGGGGCAGGAGAGTGTCTGGAGCACTCATCTTGCTCCAGCATCTCAGAAGCTTTCTCCAGGCCTCAGCTGGGAGTGAGCTGGGATGTAAGAGATAGTGAAGAGGATTGATCCCACCATCTTGTGCATCCCTTAGGTTGCTGTTGAGAACCAATTCAGCAATATGGGTTTTGGAGGCCAAGCTGGGACAGCTGAAACCCCAGGAGAGGACTACTCCAAGGAACAAAGAACAGCCCAGGGAGTCAGCTCAGACAAGGATGCTGCCTCCATAGTACATGATGTGAGGATGAAATCCTGCCCCAAGTCCCCCTAGGCACTCACTCGTCATCTCTGATGGGCAACAGTGGAGGCAGAAGGGACAAGGATGACTCAGGAACAGACCAGTGGTGCTGGGAACTCTGCATGTCCTCCCTGGAGCAGGCAGATCACAGTGGGAGAAGAATCTGAGTGATGCTCAGCCTCTTGCCCCCTAGTTAGACTTATTCTGAAGGTCTGGAATCGTCATTTCTGGTGTGGTTCTGCATGTAGAGGCATCACCAGGCATGCAGGGAGCTGGCAGCAGAGCTGCACCGTGGGGAGCAATGTGCAGGTTGGAGACTCCACCACCCTCATCTGCCCTTGGTTGTCCTTACACCTCCCCAAAGCCCTGCTCTGTGCCAGGAGCTGTCTGCCAGCCACTCATCTCTGGAAAGCTCGGAGCTTCCAGCACTGGAGGGGACGCGATCTGATCCAAGGCACATTCTGAAGGAGTTCTCATTTCCCTGGAGAGGCTGCAGCAGAAGCTCTGAAGGGAGAGCAGTTCATGCTCAATTTAGCTTCACATGACCTCATTTGCCATCACTTAGCCAACAAGGGAGAAGCCAGCCACAAGAAATCCTCACACATAGACCTTGAGAGCTGCTCAGTTCCTGGGAGCTCGGAGGCAAGGGATGGTTCTGCTGGGGGGTTGGTGCTCAGTGATGATGAGATGGAGACATGAAGCGATGCTCCCTTGGGCAGCTGCAGTGGATTCTGGTCCTGCCCTTTCCAAAGCTGGGCTCTGGTGCTTTGAGTTGTCACAGAATCACAAAATTGTTTTGGTTGGAATAGATCCCTAAGATCATTGAGTCCAACCATCAAACACCACCACCATGGCCATTAAACCATGGTCCCAAGTGCCGTGCCCACACACTTCTTGAACACCTTCAGGCACGGTGACTCCACCACCTCCCTGGGCAGCATGTTCTAATGCTCTGCTCCACACCTCTTCCACCCATCCCTCCCTCCCTCTTCCAGGCTTTTCTTTCCTCCTAACTGGGGTATCCACACTTCCAACCAGAGAAATGTCTTCCTGCAACAGGAGGTCCTCCTGCCCCACCTCCTTTCCAAAGGCCTGTTTCCAACCCACTGTCACTCCAACACCAACACACAATGTTTGCACAGAAGAAGACAGGGCTGACTGTTTGCTGGTAAACACAGCAGGGCTGCGAGCCAAGGCACAGCTCCTCCTGCTCCTCACAGACATGACAACATCCTCCTGCTGCCAGCCCTGGAGCTGGCAAGGCCTCACCAATCTCCCTCCTCCCCGCCTCTGCCATATGCCAGGGACCCCACAGGATGTCAGAGAAGACGTGGAGAAGATTGCTCCTGCTCTGTGAACTCTGTGGCATCGTGGCCTTCAGGAGTGAGGTCATGAGCAAGCCTCCACAGCTCATCTCCTGCTTCTCTGACCATCTGTTCCAATTGCCCAACAGCCACGGCAGGGGCACTCAGCACTCCCATGTCCCCAGCCTGCCCACAGTGCCTGGGCACTGCTTCATGTGCCTGAGGAGCAACTGCTGCTGCCAACAGAACTCCTCAGGTGAACTGACCTGGGCAACAGGTGCCCAACAATGGCTGCTGCCTCCAGGTTTCACAGCACAGAGGGCACAGGTTGCTCCTGCCAGGGAACTGGGAGGTAGGTGAGACAGTCCTGCAGGTTTTAACATCACAGACACTAGCTTGTCACCAGAATAAATCACAGACTCCTGCTGCTCTGGGTAAATGCCAAAAAGTGGCTAAGCCAACCCAAAGCTGTCATTGCAGGAGAAGCCTTTGCTTTTCTCAGGGTCTGTCTGCTGAGGAGCAGTTTTGGATATGGAGCCTGGGAGATGTCTCAGACCCCAGCATGGGCAGGTGGACAGCAGAGGGACCTGGGGCTAGGAGTGCACCTGCAGAACCCCAGCTTGGCACATTCTTGCTCTGAGGCAGCAGCTTCTGAATCCAAGAGGTGAGGACATCTGGCAGCCCCAAGATTTGAAAGGATAGGTGGGCACAGCTGCAGGTGAGGTCCCTGTCACCTTTAACAGGTTAAATGTCTCCAAGTCAGCAAGGTCTTCATCAGCTTCAAATGCAACCTCAGGGCAGGGCTGCCCTGTGATATCTGAAGTGCAAGAGGTGAGGGCTCCCACATTGATTCAACAGTGTCTCTGATGCCCACAACAGCCAGTGCCACTCCAGAATCTCAGACACCCACCCTGTGCTACTCACCCACACACCACAGGAAGGGCAGTGAGCCACCACAGTGGACACCCTAAGTGCTGCTGTGCCCGGGAGGACCTGGCACAACCACATGTGGCACCTGGGGCAAGGACAATCTGGGAGCTTTCTGAGCCTCTCTCTGACTGAGAGGCCCAGAGGGAGGTGAGCTCCTCACTCACAGGGATGTCCATGTGTGATGTGCCTGCAGATCTCCTCCCACCCCAGCCACCTGCTGCAGATGGTGCTGGAGACAGTCGTGGTGGATGTGACACCCACAAACAGCCTGGGTCCCACCCGGGGGCAGGTTCTGAGGGTGTTGCTGGTGAATAAAGGTCTTGCAGAGCTCTCTTCTTTATCACAGCCACAAAGAGCAGATGCATCAGGGCCCCTCTGCTGTGCTGGAAAGAGCTGCACAAACAGATCATTAATAGGCGTTAAGGTGGCAGGTAATTAATTTTAATATCAGCATAAATACTCTCGTATGGCTCCACCACCAGCCTGACCTTCAGGAGGGGACACCAGTGGCATTGTTTTGATAACATGCTCAGGAGTAGTTGTATCCAGTAGGCAGATGTGTTTGAGAGCTCACAGCTGAGCTGAGACAATCAGGGTTGTCCAAACACCTCTCAAATATCTGCGCGAGAGTTTGTGTGGCCTTTGTGGAGCTCTTGGTGCTCTGAGTCGGAACCAGCTGGGCTTGTCAGGGAGGTGGAGTTGTATCTGCATCCTTCACATTCGTACAACACAGCAGAGAGAAGCCTGGTGGCACTCGGGTGCCCTTGGACACCAGGTCTGATGCTGCTCAGCATGCTGGGGAAAGTCTCTTCCCTGAAGGCAAAATTGCCTCTATTTGCTTAATTAAGAAACAAAACAAAAGAAAGAAAGGACAAAAGCCCCCAAGACTGAGCCCCTGTCAGAGCCCGGTGACAGCCAGAGGAAGTCCTTTGTGTGCACCAATTAACTCTGCAGAGAAGGTGCTTGGGCTCACTGAAGGGCAGGGGACCTCCACGCACCACAGCGGAGAGATGGACAATTGCTGCCCTCACGCAGAGGAACACAAAGCCTGGTGAGAAGGACGAAGAGCCTCTTCTCTGCCACCTGGCTTTGTGCTAACCATGGGTGAGCATGCTCCTGGTGGCACTTCTGCTGCTTGCTGAGCCATCACAGGCAGAGCTGGTCCCCATGTGCCCTGGCTGGAGCTGGAGATAGAGCCAGAGATGGGACACATGTGAAACAACAAGAACATGAAAACAGGACATGTCATTGAGGTCTCCAGACCATGGAATCCTGCACATTGTGAAGAGCCATCAACCTGACTTGAGCTCACAAGCTCAAGTTCCACAAGCCAGGCTCCAGATCAGGTCTCCTAAGGGTCTCCCAGGGGCTGGTGCTGCCAGAAGAATCTGCTCACGTGGAAAGCCAAACACCAGACTCACCTCTGCCAACACCTCTGCTTCCTTCGTCCCTCCTTGCTCATGGTCCCACTGGGTAAAAGCAGACCTTCAGCTGGAGTCCAGGCTGGTCTCATCAGCACTTCTGGGCAGAAAGGTGGCCAGTGGGGTCAGGGCAGGACACCCCATTGCTGGTTTTAGGTGTTTCCTGACTTCAGCCAGCCAAGCTATGTTGGTATCTGGCTGCAAAGCCAGCAGCTCGCTCACTGCCCACCCCCCTGCTGCATTTCTCAGTGGGAGGAGATGCCAGGAGCATGAGAGCTGCTGATGGATCCATCTCCTGACAAAAAAGGAACCCCAGCCACATCCACTGCCCCCCCATTGCCTTCAGCCTTTGCTGGACTCTGCTGCTCATTCCCTCCCTTCAAGGAGCTGCTGCTGACAGCCCTGGGCTCCACAGGAGCATCTCCTGCCTGTTCCCACCCCACTGGGGAGACAGAGGGGGGGGTTTGGAGGGTCTGCCACAGGCATAGCACTGTCTGAGCAGCACAGCTTGTTCCTCTCCTGCAGGATCTGTCACTGCAGAAACCAAGGGCTGACTCTGTCCATGCCCAGCTTCTCCATCCTCGGGCCCCAGAATGAGGGCTTGAAGCTCTCCTGAGAGCATTGGTCCACAGCTGAAGGTGGATGTGTTGCTGCCCGTCTGCTGTCAGTAGGAGAAACGACCCAGCACAGCATGAAGGACAGGAAGCTGCCCGTGGCTGTGAGCAGGCTCCTCTGGCCCAGATGGCCAGCTGGAAGGCAGGGCTGGCAGCTAGCATGGCAACTCAGCAGTGATGGGCAGAGCAATCTGCAATGTCCTTCCCCCTTTCCCTCTCACCATCCTGTGCTGAGTTTTGTCACCTCCCTTGGGAGTCCAAAGCTTCTGTGATCACCCTTCACAGCTCTGCAGTTCCTGTCCTACATGCAGCAGCCACACCTGGGCTGACCTGCCTGTGAGATGTCAGCAGCTCCAGGCTCATTCCAGGTTCTACTCCACACACACCATCTGCACTGCCTTCCTCTGGTCAGTAATAGTGCCAGACACAAACCAGAGCTTCAGACCACTGTGTTGCCAGATAGTGATGAAGTCTGGAGCCAGCACAAACTCCAGACCAGGAAATGTCTGGAAAGTGCCATGGGAACACCAGGAATCTGCTGAAGGGATGTGTCCTGCCAAGCTCAGTTTGCACTAGGGTATGGATAGCAGCTCTTGATAGTTTTCTACCATCTTGGCTCTTCTTCTGCCCAGAGTCAACAGGCTCCAAGCAGAAAGCCCTGGAAACACCTCAACAGGGCAATTCAGAGACAGGAATGATGGGAACTTGCCCATCCCCACATCCTGGCAGGTGGGAAGCAGGGAAGTACCACGAGCTGTGAACACTTTGCTTCCTGGGCTCACTCCTCACCTGCTGAGGATGCTGGCTCTGCTCTGTGAGGCACTGTGGGGGTCTCACTGCTCTCTCACCCCCTGGTCTCTGACCTCCAAAGGTGGGCGCTGCTGAACTAGGACACGGGCACCTTCCAGAGGAGCCCAAAGGGATGTGTGCCAGTGCTCCCCTGACAGGAAAATGGCAGGGATGTTTCAGGGTCTTTCATGGGCAAAGGGTGCTGTAAGCATCCATCCCACAGCTGTGAAAAGCATCCTGAAGCCAATGCTCTGCACTTCTTTCTGTCTCTTCACCACTGTCTTGGGACATCTACAGGGTCAGCCACTCCTTGCACTGAGCAGCTCCTTCTCCATGAATTCTGAGACTCTAGCAAACATTTCTGGGTCACTTTACCCATGTTACACTTAAAACATTCTCTGCATGACCACGAGGGTAAGGGATGCCACAGAAGGGTTGACTTCACCACAAATCCATGATGCCAGGAGCCTGCAGTGCCCACCACCCTTATCACTTCTACAGTGCTGCACAACCAAGGAACTGTTGATTTCAGGACAAAACCGGACATGGGCAGAGAGGGGAGCAGGCAAGTGCCAGGGTGTGCCAGGTACAGAGTCAGGGGGTTGTGCCCTGAGCAGTTCGAGGCGAGTTTCCTGATGTCCTCTATAGAATGAGCCTCCAAAAGAGCTTTGAAGTCAGAAGTCAGATTTTACCTGAGCTGAAACTGGAACGAGCTGCCTTTGAAGGTTGGTGAAGCTCAGAAGCAGCTGAGAGTCAGAAGGAAAATGAAAAGTAGCCAGAAATAGACCTGCCCCTGCCCTGTGCTCTTCTCAGCAGGTCCTGGCCTCCAGTTCCACTTCCCACCCCTGCTTTGTGACCTTCAGGAGTTCCAGCAGCAACTCAAAGCCTCTTCCAAGGCCTGTCCTTATGGCCTCTTACCCCCCTCACCCCATCCCACCCCACATGTTCTGTCCTGTGGAGGTCCTTGATGGAAACCCCAGCTCCTCACAGCCACAGCCCAGTGTCCCAGGGAAAGTTCTGGGCAGAAGCTGTTTCTCCAGGAGGGAGGTGCCTGGGGCACCACTCAGGTAGTGCCAGGGCAATGCTGTAAGCAGCTCCTATCAGAGCAGCTTCTGGGCTGGCTGGCTTCTCCTCCCCCAGCTCCAGAGGACAGTGTGTCAAGGAAGAGGCACAGGAAGATGAAGGAACAGGACCTGCGCTCCCCTCCAAGGTCATCACAACCATCACACACAGCAGACAAGGCTCAGAGGGGCTGCACCAACCATGAGTGCCAAGAACAAGGAGGCACCCACAGCTTCTGACTGGGACCTTCACACAAGCAAGCCATCAGCTCCCACTTTGTAGCCAGCTCCCATGGACAGGGAAGCCCCAAGCTCCTGTACTGATCTTATTGATCTCTCTGCTAAAGAGAAAACTCCTCTGAAGCCAGGAGATGTTCTTCAGCTTTTGTCACCTGCTGTCCCCTCCATCCCCAATGAGTTGTCAAAGCCCAATTCCCTTTCCCCTCCCATCTCAGTGCTGTTTGTGTGTCCTGACAACATCACCAACAGAAAATCAAACTACTCAGGACAAGCCCCAGCACAGCCAAAGCAAGAGCAGCAGAACCATTTCCATCACAACGAGACCAAAGCCTTGGATCTTCCATCCCAGGGTCATCATCCCGTGTCCCATTGTCCCCACTACTCCTCACCTGGCACAGACCAATCAGGATGGGCTGGGATGTGCCAGGGAAGGGCAATTCCCTGCACAAAGATGCCAGGAGAGCTTCAACAAGAGTAGAAGAAGCTGAAGGTTACACCAAGCACAAACTCTTTTTCCTTAGAGGGTCCCTGCTCTGGTTTGGGAATGGGATCTCCTCTTCCCCACTCTTCGTGGCTGTGCTTCCTGTGTGCACAACCTGGGCTGTCCAGCATCACCCACCTCTCACCCCATGGCCAAAGGGTCCAGCTGCACCCATGTCTGTCTGTCTGTCTGTATGTCTGTCTGTCTGTATGTCTGTCTGTCTGTATGTCTGTCTATCTGTCTGTCCGTCCATCCTTCCTCCCTCTCTCTCCCTTCCCAGGGCTAAGAATGCCCTACAGGGACCTCACTGCTGTTATATGTCCAAAGTAACAGGCTTAATATAAGTAGACATCTCCACCTGCCACAATTTTCACCTGCTGCTGGTGCTTTTCCACTCAACCAGTCTCCTCCTGCCTCCTCAGGACACCCTCATTAGGTCCTATCACTGCTCACCTGTGTGCTGGGGAGAGGGCTGGGTGGCTGTGGTAGGATGCAGAGCTGGTGAGAGGACACCTCGGGGGCTCTGCTCATCGCTATAATTGGGTCTGGAGTTGAAAGCTCTGCTCTACCTGCAGAAAGCTCTCCAGAACTGCCCACACACAAGCCCTGGGGCTGCTGGGCTGCCCAGGCCATGCTGTCATTGCCTTGGCACTGAGGAGAAGGGGGGGAGCCAGAGATGGGGAGAACAATTCCATCCACAGAGTGCTCGTGGGCTTCCCAGCCCTGGGACCTCTGCCCACAGAGCAGAGCCCATGAGGCACCAACCATCCTCATCAGTGGAGGGGACTCCAGGTCTTCTGCGGGAACAGTATCCCTGGGAAGTGCACTGTGTGGGAGTCTGAGCTGAAAGAAGAGAGCAGAGCATGGGGAGTGCAGGATTGGGGCAGGAGGAGCAGGAACATGAGGAAGAGCCCAACAGAAAGCAGCGAGCTTAGCCAGCAGCAGCAGCGCTGGAGTCTTTGCAGAGAAACACTCTCCTTCCCCCTTCTGGTCCAAAGCCCTTCACAAGCAGCGATGCTCAGCCTCTCTAGAGCGGTTGCACAGTGACACCCAAAGGACAGGACCAGAGAGCCGTCACCATCCCATCCAGTTACCAACACGGGAACACACACTAGAGCTCTGCAGAGCCACCCAGGGTCTACTCAGAGAAGGCTCCCTGCCTGCAGCCTGCTTTGATGCTGGACACATCTCGCAGGGGCAGAATAAACAATTCGTTTCTGCTCTAGAAATGAGGATTTCAGCACGGGAAAGGAGCAGGACTCATCTGCAGGAGGAGAAGTCACCCCTCAGGCCCCATCAATGTTTATCTACAGCCAGGAATAAATACATTGGTATTTCCCTGCCTCCTTCAGAGACACAGTGCTGTCATTACAAGGTCTTGCAATGACAGGACAAGGGGCAATGGGTTTAAACTGGCAGAAGGGAGATTTAAACTGGATGTTAGGAAGTTCTTTGCAGTGAGGGTGGTGAGACACTGTCACAGGTTGCCCACAGAGGTTGTGGCTGCTCCCTCCCTAGAGGTGTTCAAGGCCAGGTTGGAGGAGGCCTTGAGTGACCTATACTAGTGGGAGGTGTCCCTGCCTGTGGCAGAGGTTGGAACTAAATGAGCTTTGAGGTCCCTTCCAACCCTACCACTCTATGATTCTGTGACACAAACCAGCCCCTGTTTCATTTGAGCTATTGCTGCACCATCCCAGTGCTCAGCCACAGTCTGCCTCAGGAGCTGGGTTAGGAGAGGACAACAGCCAAGGTATGGAGTTAGGTAGTGTTTGGACTTGATCTTAAAGGACTTCTCCACCCAAAATGATTCTGTGACTCTGTGACTAGGGATGAAAAGCCACCCCCTGGCTGCCTTTCTGCTGAGGCACCAAGTGTCTCCTTATTGATAAGAGGTTGGCACCCAAAGTGCCTCTGTTCTCCCTGTGCCTCCTTCCAGGGGATGCAGCAGGACGATCACCACCAGTAGTCACAGAATCACAGAATGGTAGGGGTTAGAAGGGACCTCCAGAGATCACCCAGTCCAACCCCCCTGCCAGAACAGGGTCACCCAGGGACACATCCAAGCACTCATTATTAGAGTACAGTGTGTGGAAAAAGACACTTTGGAGTGAGCCTTCCCAAACTGCTGCACCCATTCCTTTTAGAGCTGCAGAAATTGAAGCCCTATCCTGTTTTACTGACCTCTGACCACTCTTCAGTTAACATTAGAGTAAATGAGATGTAGGAGCTTCTGTAGTCAAGAAAAACACAACAGCAGCAATTAAAAAGGGCAAAATTAAAAAACAAAAACAAAACCAAAACCACCAACAAAGACTTTAGAGTTGCCTCTCAGGTTTACAAGGTGTTGTTAAGTCTCATTGTAGTTAGTGCAGTGACCAATGCATTTCCCATTCCCAGTGAGTCCTGCTGGCACAGAGAGCTGGGGGTCCCTCAAACAGAGGGCTCCAGGCTCAGTGCTCATTCCTTCACCCACAGCTGAGTTCTCCTGGGGGGTTGCCAGAGGGTCATTGTTTTGTGCTGGTTGGTTTAAGCTCTTGCTCATCGATCCATGAGGTTGGTGTCCCTGGAGGTCACAAAGCCACATGAGGGACAGGGGAGGAAATGGAGCTGTGTTTGGAGAGGTTCTCATTAACTTCTTGACAATGAGAGTGGGACATGTGCCAAGTACAGCTGATGGCACAAGGTGATTTTCACCCTTAAGAGCAGCTTCATGCCTCCTTGTTAAGATCCATGGGAAATTCCTTGCATCAGAGCCACACAATACTCCATTCCTGGTGGGCAGAGGAGAAGCTGGACACCCTTGGGGCTGTGCAACAGTTCAGGACAGCCCAGCACAGGGCAGGGTGGCTGCCTCTGCCTCAAGAGAATGAACACAGCACAGAGAAGGGTTTGAAGCACTGCCTGTGCCTCACATCTGAGTACAGCCAGTGCTCTTCTCTCCCCTTGCTCAGAGGCTGGTGACCTCAGTACCCCAGCATCAAAGGAGACCTGGAACTGCAGCTCAAGCTGAACTCAGAACAGCCTTTGTGAGCCACCTGAGTCCTTCACTGAAGCACAGCCCTTCACTCCAGCCAGGCAGGAAGGACAGAACATCAGAGAATCATGCAGTCATGAAGGCTGGAAAAGATCTCCAAGACCACTGAATCCAGCCAGAGATTAAGTCTGACCTTGACACGATGCCAAGAGTGTGCACACACATGAGGCTGTCTGCAGGCCTTGGCTTCAGGCTGCAGGAACTGGAGTGAGGGATATCACCAGCCTCTAGTTCAAGAACACCAATTAAGTGGTAACAGTGACTCAAGCAGGTGTCATGAGGTGAGAAAAAAAGACAAGATTTTGGCTGCTGAGCTGCCTTCAAAAATCCCCAACCTCAAAGGCAGTCCCTGTTCCACCTGGCAGCAAATCCTGTACCTTGCCCCAGAGCCCCCTCCAGGGGTTGGAGGGGTGGCAGGGGTCGAGTGTTCTGTTTGTTCCTGGAAAATGGTCTCAAACTGGGGCTAAAAATAGACTAATGGAGCACAGATGGGATGAGATGGATCCCATGAAGGAAAATGTGTCAGTCCCTCCAAAACATCCCTGCTCCTGCTTCCAGTGGGAGGCTTGGCTCACCCAGGCCAGCCCATGGGATGGGCAAAGTGCAGCAGTTAGGGCAAGGAGGAGGTCAGAAGGAGGATGTTGTTGTGGAAGGAAAACAGCTCAAACAGAAAGCTAAGGGGATGGAATCTCCAGTTTCTGATGCACACTTCCACATGGAACGGCTGCATCCATTAATGCTTTCTGCAGCGATCTGGACAGGAGACAGAGCTAGGAAGCAGAAACAGCTCATGGATGACACAGGGGGAGGTTAATTGAATCCAGAAAAACCCAAAAGCACCTCTGAGAAGCCCGAGCCAGGGAAGTGGGTGGTGGGTTTGCAGCTGAACATCCGCTTCCATGAATGCACCCTGCGGCGCGCAGGCTTCGGCGAGCACAAAGCCCAGCTCCGTGGTCCTGCAGGGAAGGGTGAGCTCACCAAGGAGAAAAAGAGCTGCTGGAACAGCTGGGGCCATGTATCTTCCTGCAATGGCAAGGACCACGTGTGAGCAAGGAGATGCTGTGTCTAGGTTTGGAAGCGAATAGCATCAACGAGAAGATCTGGTTGCAGGAGATGTTCTCGGAGTATCTGGGTCTGCCAGTTACACACAGCCCCCCCCCCCCCCCCNCTGGCTGGGGATATTTGATGCTACTCTGGTGAAGTTCTGGAGACCTTGCACACAAGCAAAGGGGACTGCATGGAGGAAAAGTCTGACTCTAGGTGCTGTTCCCTGTCCTCAATGTCCTGGGCTGTGAGACCATGTCTGACCAGACTCTCAGTCACAGCATCACAGTATCACCAAGGTTGGAAGAGACTTCAAAGATTATCAAGTCCAACCCCATACCACAGACCTCAAGACTAGACCATGGCACCAAGTGCCACGTCCAAACCTGCCTTGAACACCTCCAGGGACGGTGACTCCACCACCTCCCTGGGCAGCGCATGTGCTTATGCTGGGTCTGCTCCATTTATTCCATGGGGTGGTTGAAGAGTGGTGGGAGGAGCTGCAGTGTGAGGAACAGGATGCAAAAAATGCTGGGTTTTGCAGCAAGAGTGGGAAAGGGACCATAAGAGACGGCTTGGGAACTGCAAGAGATGGCCTGGTGCATCACACAGCATGGGCTGGTAGTCTCTGCCCACAGCTCAGGCACATGGAGTGGCCATGATCCATGAAACCAGCCACATAGAAAAGGGCTGAGCAGGGGGGATTCAACATGGGGTGGTGGGGAAGGAGCAAAAACAGGGCAGGAGCTCACTTTGGGGAATGCAATTCCAGTGGGGTCTCATCCTGTGCCCAGTGCGTTCAGCACTGCCTCCTCACTGGGAAGAACCCTCCAGCTGTGTTCCATCTACCCATCTGCAGCACCAAGGGCTGCCCAAGAGCTTCCACAGCACAAAGCTTGGCAAAGAGCACCCTCCAGCGGGCACTGGGAGGGCAGTGAGAGCCCCAAGCCTGCTGCTGGATCCACACTGGGCACAGGAGGAACCCTATCATGGCAGGGACCTGGAGTGGGGAGTCCTGGGAGCAGCTGGAGCACAGCAGCTGCTGCCCAGACCCTGCACCCATCAGATTTTGCTCTGGCCAGATGCTGTCCATGGGGTGCACAGGTTTGAGTCACCCCACGGCTGCGGGTTTCAGATAGATGAGTGGTCAGGGTGGAAGTTTGGTGTAGTAAGAGGTCTCTGCAAAAACACAAGTTTGGTTGCTGAACCCATCCACAAATTTGGATTCTCTTGGATGGTGAAGTCCCAGGCATTGGTCCCAGCTGCTGCCACTGCTCTGACTTCACAGCTTCTAAGAAGGCACCTGGAGTGGGAAACTCTGCAGACAGCTGCTGGATCTTTACTCAGATCACCAGAGGAGGTGAGAAGACACAAGGCAAAGGCTCTGAGCAACGTGCTCTAGTTGCAGATGTCCCTGCTAGATGCAGTTGGATTGGACTGGATGACCTTTGAAGGTTCTTTCCAGCCCAAATCAGTCTGGGATTCTGTGATTCCATTACCTACTGTCCTGCCCTGGCAGCATGTGCATCACTTACTGTCAAGCCCTAGCAGTCATCCCCATGAGGGTCTGAGGGGGTTGGCCATGCCAGGGCAGGACCACGCACACCAAGGTGTCCATCCCCATAGGGTCTGCAGCAGGACCCAGAGCTGGGTGGCTACACAGCAGCTTGCAGGAGTCCCCAACAAGCCCAAAAGCAGAGGAAATCCCAACCAGGGATGCAGGAGGCATCTGCCAAACATGTCCCCTTCCCTCCAGTTCAGTGTTACATCAGCTCGGGGCTGGGCTCCTGGATGTGATCCCCTCGGCTGGGAACGAAGCAAGGGCCAGGCCAGCACTGACTCAGCCCCTGCCCCTGGAAGGGTTTCAAAGCTGAAAGCTACTGCCCAATCCTCGCTGCGGTGGGAGGCCCTGGGACAAGCTGGGGAGAAGGAGGAAGGTCGGCTGCTAACCCCATCCTGCCATCCCCACCCCTGCCCCCTCACCAGCTAGTAAGGCTCAGCCAAAACCCAGCCACCCGAAACAGCATCACCCCAGGCCCTGCCGTGTCCCCTGCCTCCGAGGTGACGCCCGCTGCGGGGCGGAGCGAAGCCAGGGCAGAAGAATCATCTCCTGCAGCATCTGGTTGCAATCACTGTTTGCAGAACTGGCGACGCTCCTGCCCGGCCAGCAGCCAAGGGAGCTCTTTCCCACGGGATTCCAAGCTCATCGCTCCCTGTGCCGGGGTTCTGCACGCCCCTTCCAGCAAGATGCATCCCTGGAACATCCCTAGGGTATTCCTAGAACATCCCTGGCTCCCGGATGTGCCCACACCGAGGCCTCCAGACCTGGTACAGAGCTGAGACTCTGCACCAAGGGGACATATCCCAGCATAGACACGGCGCCACACTGCTCCCACGCTGCTGTCCCATGGGATTGGTCCCCAGGGGCTTGTCCAGCAGCTTCAGAGCTACATTATCAGCTTCCAGCCCTGCTCTTACTGCATCGACATCAACATGGTGACCTCATGATGGCTCACTTCACAGCTACAGGGTTAGTTTGGTTTTCTAGCGCTAAAGATTTGGGGAGGGCTTCAGGAAAACACCCTCCTTTAGGAAAACAAAACAACAACAACAAAAAAACAACCAAAAAAACCAGTTTGTAAGCAGCCAGTTTGTGATTTATTGAGGGTCTTGCACTGGGTAATCAGTTCCCCTTGGTCCTGGAGTGGGTGGTCACTCAAGGACCTCTGCTGGCACCCACAGAGAGGTTGCTCAGAGTTCTCCCATTGCTGAGAAAGGTTTGGAAATGGGGCCAAAAGCACACAGAAGGTGGAAGAAAAAGCCAATTCCTGGGCTCGCTACGCCCAGAACTAAGTGCCAGCACCTGGGGGTAGGCTGAGGCAAACATCCCAGCACCTTGCCATGGTTGTTGTCACAAGGCAGAGCAGAAGGCAATCAAAGAGGAACCAGAAGAAAAGGGGATGCGTTCCTATTGGGCTGGGATGGACGGGCACCGGGAGGGAAGAGCTGGCACCAGGGGATGCCCGTGTTCTCCCGAATGAGCACTGGGAATGCAGAGCTGGCACCGGGGGATAACTGTGCTCTCACGAATGGGCACTAAGAGTACAGAGCTGGCAGTGGAGGACGCCAGTCCCCTCTCGATGGGAGTCCCGACGGGGGCCATCCCGGGACGTTCCCGCGGTAGCCCCCCGCGCACAGCGCCGAGTTCAGTCTGTCCCTCCCGGCTGCCGAGACACGGCTCCGGGGCCCGCCGCCGGCCCGAGCACCCCCGAGCGGGGCCGCCCCTCCCTCCCNGGCCGAACCCGAGCCGAGCCAAGCTGAACCTAGCTGAGCCGGGACAAGCCGAGCCCAGCCGAACTCAGAGGAGCCGAGACAAGCGCAGCTGAGCCTGGTCGAGCGGTGCCGAGCCCAGCCAGACCCAGCTGAGCGGTGCCGACCCGATCCATGCCGTTCTACAAGAGGAGCGTGGAGGCGCGGAGGAGCTCGGCGGTGCCCCTGGCCGAGCTGCGGGACGTCTGCAGCCGAGCGGCCCTCACCCTGCTCCGGCAGCTCGCCGACCTCTGCGGACACTCGCTCGCCCTTCTGGGAGACATCGAGGGTCACGTCGTGGCCCTGGGCCGCCGCACCGGGCGGCTGCACCGGCGGGCCGCCCGCCTCCAGGCCCTGCTGCGGAGCCGACCGCTGCGTGGGGCTGTCGCCGGGACAGGTAAGAGGGATCCCGACCGGCTTCGGGGTGTCCTGCGACCCCCGGCCCCGGTATCAGCCGGGCTGCACCCTCTCCGAGGGTCTCGGCTCAGGAGGGACTCTGCCGCTTGTTCCGTCACCGTGGTCCTGCGTGCGTGCCCGCCCAATATCCCCTTGCCGGGATGGGTGACCCACGGTGGACTGAGATATCTGCTCAGCAGTCCGACACGGCCAGGGAACAGGCAGCAATGCCACTGCGTGGTGAGAGTGGGTGGTGATGCCGCTGGGATGCCCAGGGAGTGGGTGGTGATGCCACTACACCTGAGGAACAGGTGGTGATGCCACCACGATGCCCAGAGAATGGGCAGCAATGTCACTGGGATGCCTGGGGAACAGGTGGTGATGCCATCATGATATCCAGGGAACGGATGGTGATGCCACCATGATGCCTTATTGGTAGCAGTAGCCATGGCATCATGTACTGGCTGTGGCATCGGGGTGACCCAGGGACAGCTCAGCAGCCTCTGGTGCCCTGTCCCGCCCGTCCTCGCTGGCACACAGCCACACTTCCCAGGCTGCCAGCCAAGCACAGGGCTCATGCTGCGTCCCCACTTACCGGGTCTATTCCGTTCCAAGCTCCCCGGGAGTGCCAGGCTGCCTCCTCGGCTCCGCTCCGCTCCGTGGGTGCTTCACCTTGCTCGGGGGGCAGGGACCGAGGTGGCCATCCCCGCGCTGATCGCTGCAGTTCAGTGTGGACCAGCTTCCCCCGGGTTTGCGTGGTCGTGTCCAGCAGCAGCGGCAGCCTGGGCATTGCGCTGCCTGCCTCTCTCCTGGCAGCCTGCGCAGTTTGGTTTTGCCAGGATGGTTCCAGCTTTTCGTTTTGGCGCGGGGTCCTGTGCCGGATCGGCAGCGAGCAGCCTGTACCGGAGGAGCTCAGAATAAGCTGTTCGGGGAACTGTTGGTAGCGGTTTGTGTGAAGGCCTGGCGGGGCAGGAGGGGGTGCTGGTGGTGCACGCGTTCCCCGGCAGCGTTTCCCAGGCTCTGGCAAAGCGCTGGGTCCTGTGTTGGCTGCACCTCCCGGCTACGGGAGCCGTGGGAAAGCGCTGCCGGGGCCTCGCAGCCGGATTCCCGGTCTCCCCTGGAGACCTCGGCCTCCAGACCCCCTGCTCTGTGCAAGCTACTGCCGTAAATCAGGGCAAGGAGAGGCTCCTGCTGTCCCCTGCATCGGCCGGGGCAGAGTGGAGGGAACAAGGAGGTGCCAGGGTCACTCAGGCTGAGCCGCACACAGCAGCAGCGGCAGTGCCAGGACATTCAGTGTCATTTGTCACCGCACTTGCTGGACCCGTGTCTCCCGCAGGAAAAGCTGGATGACACGGTGACCAGATGGTCCCTTGCAGGCAGGTTGTCAATGCTCTCAGTGGCTTGGTGGCTGCAGGGGGATGGCATGGGGATGGCAGGGACAGTGGCAGAGTGAGGAGGGTGGGAAGGCAGGAATAATGGCAGGGTGGGGAAGGAGGGGGTGGCAGGGATGATGGAAGTGTGGGGAGGATGGGGATGGCAGGGTGGGGAAGGAGGTGATGACTGGGGGTCGGAGGTGTGGGGCTTGGCACTGAGCTGCAGGGTCTCAGGGGTGAGGAGCAAGTGATAAGCAATACCCCACTTGGAGGCTGGGGGTTTGTCTTCATTTCCATGTCTTGAAGGGGATCCAGTGGCAGTTACCACTTCACTTCTTTTAAACCAGAATTAAGCCCCAATGTCTTGTCCCTGGGAGATGCAGAGGAAAGTCACCCAGGCCAAACATGCTCTGCCGTGCAGCCAGGTGATGTGTCACAGCTGACCTGAGCAGCCTGTAGGGACAGTGATGGATCAGACCTGGAGCGAGCAGAGGCCATCCTGGAGCCAGCACCAGCCCTGCTCTCTGTAATTTCTGCTGGGCCAGGCCAGTCCCTTCCTTGCTGACACCTCACAATGGGTACCAGAGGATTCTTGGGGCTTTTCTATCAAGTGGGAGCTCTTCCCAAGGATGGTTCTCATTCTGCTTCAGCTCCCAGGTTTTGGAGTGTTCAGCTGGGTCAGGAGCCAGTGCCTGGCTTTGACTGAACAGGATTCAAAGCCGTGGGTCTCTTCAGCAGCGAGGGAAGCCCCACAGCTGGGGAACTCGAGTCACTGCTGTGCAACAGGATGTGTCCATCTGTCTGTCTGGAGGTTGGTGGGAGCTTCTTTGTTTTCCTCATCAGGAAGAGGAGATGCTGGTGCTGAGCCATCTTAACTAGACCGTGCTTCTGCCAAGAAAGGTTGGGCCAGATAGTCCTTGAGGTTTGTTCCAACCTGGGATTCTGTGATCCTGTGATTGAGTCCATGATTCCACAACTGATTCCCTGACTCTGGCTAGCAGTGTGGCTGCAGCCAGAGGACCGTGACAGCAAGGGGCCAGGGGTGGCTGTGTGGCTGTTCCTAGCATGAGAGCAGAGCCAGGGCTGGCAGATTCCTCTGCTCTTATTCATCGTCCCTTGTGTGACAGCGGGGAGCTGGGCACATCCTGGGGCATGGAGACAAGGGGACCTGGAGTGGCACTGAACCCCACTCTCCTGCCAGTGCTTGGAGTCCTCTTGCAGCCCAGGAAAGGCCCCTGTGCTCCCTGGCTGTCACACTGAGCCAGGGCATAGCTCCATGGGCAGTGGCTGGGTGACAGGAGACAGCACTCTCGGCTAATCCTGGTCCCACTGGGACCCAGAAGCACTGGAAATAAATCCCATCAAGGAAGAGGAGGATGGAGCCTGGCGCCGGGAGCTATTTCATCTCATCCCCAAAGAGCTGTGGGGATGGAGCTCTGGAACGAGCCCTGTGCTCTGCTGGCAAGAGGAGCTGTTGGCTGCTCTCATGTTCAGCAGGCTCTGACCTTCAGCCTTGTCCCTGGAACAGGCCATGAGACAGCATCAGCCGGCCCTGAGCTGTGTCCCTGTGCCACTCACCCGGCTCTCTCCTCATGGCTGGGTAAAGGCTGGCAGAGGCATTTCCCTAAGACCCTGTCACTGGTTCCAAAGAAAGAACAAAGCTCTTGCTGGCCTGCTCAAGTGCCCTGCCAGGCTGGAGTGGCCGGGCTGATCCTCAGCCCCAGGTCAAAGCCACCTCTCCCAGTCATGACTCCCCTAGGAGTGCACTCATGTGAGCCTTCTACATTCCATGGCTTTGTTCTGGGTGCCCTGGTCCGTCTGGCCATGCAGCCACCTTCACCAGCTGCTCTCCATGGGGTCAAGGTCCTTCAGGTGTAGGCAGAGATGCCAAGAGCCAGAGCCATGGGGAAGGAGATGCCCCAAACCCAGGGGAGAAGGGTCCATTTGGAGGGAGATGTGGCTTTGGTCCCTGCCTGGCAGGAAGGGGCACTTGCCACTGGGCAGCTCAGCCATCAGAACAGGCTGTGACCAGTGTGGGGCAAAGGCTGCTTGCCCCCAAGGCAATGCTGAAGCAGTTTGTGGAGGTGCCCACCCTGCAAACCCAGTGATGTGGTGGGCTGTCAGGCTGACCAGCCTTGCAGAAACCTCCCACATCTCCGAGGTCCTTTCTCTGCTGCTTTTTCCTGCCAGCAGTGACCTCAGCGTGGGAGGGGAGGCCGAGCTCCCCGAAAGCAGGCGGGAAGCGGGAAGCCAACCAAGGCTGGCTGGCTGCAGGGCCAGGGGAGGGGGAGCAGCAGCCGCACCCTCGCTCTTAACGGGATCCGTCTGCAGCAGCGCGGGTGGGTGGCTGTGATGCGCTTTGGCTGGCAGCCGGCGGCAGTGACGGGCCAAGGAGTACTCTCCAAAGCACCATCCCCACCTCGCAACGGTGTCCTTCTGCCTCTGGAGCTGCTGCAAGTAAACCTCAGCCCTGACTGGCCTTTTGCCACCCTCCGTGATGGCAGCTCCCCCTGGCACACCCTGCCCATGGGTTCCTGCTCGGGGGAGGGGGACATCTTGGAAGCCGGTGTTGAGGGCGGGATCTCCAGTTTGTTGTCACGACCCCTCCCTCCTTGCTGGGGTTTTGCTAGACATGGGATTCCTGCTGAGACAGACCCAAACAAATCTTGCTTCTAGTTGGAAGGGTTTCCATTCTTGGGTCACCTTTGGGAAGGATCTGTGTGGGAGCTGAGGCTCGTGGCTGGTGGCCTTTCCTGGGGAGCTGGGCTGTGGTCCCTGAGACAGCAGGTCCCTCAGGGCAGCGGGTCCTCAGGACTCCTGTCACCCAGCAAGATGTACACAGATGTGGCCACCAAGGGCTCATGTGCCAACCTTCTGCATGCTGGGCACCTGCTGCTTTGCTCGTGATGGGCACTGAGAAGATGCTGGGACCTACCAGAGACTTCTCCCAACTGCTTAGGAGTCCAGCAGTCCCTTAGCATGGTCTGTGCTCCCATGGTATCTTGTGCCCAGCACCCCACAGCCGCTGGGGGCTGTTCCCTGGCAGCACAAAGCCTGGATTGAGCAAGAGCTGGCACAGCACTGAATGGGCAGAGTTCACTGGTGGGGAGAATAAGCTCTTCTTCTGCTCCCCATGCCAGCATCTCTGCCACCCTCCTCCTGCACTCATATCTTGCAGTGAAGACAGTTGCCCAGAAAGATGCCACTGGCAGGGGAAGACGATGGTGCTTTGGGTGCTGGCAGCAGCATGCAAGGGGCTCTGGGTGAGTACCCAGCGGCATGGTGGGGTGGTGGATCCCAGCATGGCAGCCTGGCATGGTGCCATGGCTGGCAGGTGGGCACAGTTTTGGGAGCCTCAGTGGAGGCACTGGGAAAAGGCTGAGTAGGGTAGGGAGCAGGAACAGGTCATTAGGTCCTTGAGTTAAAAAGGGCAGCTCAGAGCAGCCTGTGGAAGGAGCTGGTTCCCAGCAATGGCTGGTGGTGGAAATTTGCCATCTCCAGCTTGGGCCCTGCCTCTGTGTCCCCATGGCCAGGCAAGAGGATGGGGACAGCAAGACACCCTGTGCCACTGGCACAGGGCCCACACCATCCTCACATGTGTGCTGTGTGCTGGAGCAAGGCCATCCAGAGGCTCTGAGAGCTGGAATGCCCCTGCTGTGAAACCAGGCTGAGAGTTGGGATTGTCCAGCCTGGAAAAGAGGAGGCTCCAGGGGGACATCTTGGTGGCCTTTCAGGACTTCAGAGGGCTGATCAGAAAGCTGGGGACAGATTTTTGAGCAGGGCCTGATGTGACAAGACAGGGAGTGATGATTTGAACTCAAAGAGAGAGATTCGGACTGGAGAGAAAGGAGAAATGTTTGACACTGAGGGTGGTGAAAGCCTGTCCCAGGTTGCCAGAGAGGTGGTAGCTGTCCCATCCCTGGCACCATTGCAGCTCAGGTCATTTGTGGCTCTGAGCAGCCTCCTCTAGTTGCAGATGTCCCTGCTGGCTGCAGGGTGTTGGACTGGATGAGCTTTGAAGGTCTCTTCAGCCCAAACCAGTCTGGAATTCCTTGACTGTGTCAGAGGGTGCACACATGGGCCTGTTGCAGACAAGGGGCTCCTGGGCACATGGTGGGTGCTGGCATCTGTGCCACCAGTGCCCCACTCTAGCTGCACTGAGGAGCCTCAGCTGGTCCATGGCTCCTGTGGTCTGCAGTCCCAAAGGAAAGGGGTGCCTGCACATCTCCTTGGGCAGGGCTTGCCCATTGCCACCACAGGGGTTCCTATGCAGCCAGGTGGAGGAAGGAGGTCTCCCTGTGCAGATCCAGGTCCTGCATGCACCCTTGGCCGGTGCTAGAGAGACTTCTCAGGGTGTTCCCCCTCCCACAGCTGCAGCTGGCAGCCAGCAGCCTCCTGGGTGGTCTCGGCTCTCTCTGGCAGTGTGTGGGCTGCTGGGGTCACGTGTGAGAGGCTGCCTGCATGGGACCAAGCCAGGTGCCCTGCCTTGGCATGGGTCTGGATGACTGCCTCCCTCAAGGCCATGAGGTGCTGCTGGCCCTGGGGAGACTGAGTGCCTGCTGCCCAGCAAGCCTGGGGCTGCTGGCTTTGAGAAAGGGCTGCTAGGAGGTGGGGATCATGGAATCACAGAATACTTGGGCTGTAAGAGACCTTTCAGATCATGATATCCAACTCTTACCCCAGCACTGCAAGGTCACCAGCAAACCATGTCCCTCAGCACCACATCTCCGTGGCTTTGAAGCCCCCTCAGGGATGGGGACTGTCCTGGACAACCTGGGACAGACCTGGACAACTCTTATGAGAGAGAAATTGTTCCTCGTGTCCAACCTAAACCTCTCCTAGGACCACTTGAGGCCATTTCCTCTTAGTCCTGTTAGTTATTCCTTGGGAGAAGAGACCAACCCCAACCTGGCTCCAAGCTCTGTTTGGGAAATCAGAGCTAGCCAGGTCTCCCCTCAGCCTCCTTTTCTCCAGGCTGAACACCCCCCGTTCCCTCAGCTGCTCCTCACCAGCACTGTTCACCAGACCCTTCACTGGCTTCCTTGCCCTTCTCTGGACTCACTGCAGCTCATCCCACTGAATCTCTTTTTTTGGAGATTCTCCAGCTCATTTCATTGCTAGGAGAGAAACCTGCCGGCTGTGGGCAGCAGTGGGACGCAGCCGCAAGCCGAGCTGATTGGCAGGTACCCAAGCGGGCTCGGGTAGAGGGGCACCTGAGCTCTTCTGAAGCAACTGGGATGTTGCTGGTGGGGAGAGCTTGGTGGGTTGTCTTCATCTGGGTTGCTGCTTGGCAGGTTAGGGTCAGAGACGATGGTGTCTGGCTGTAGGTAGTCGAGTGGTGGCAGCGGGACAGAGCTGCTTTTGCTGCCTCAGGTCCTCCAGACCCTCCCGCACCATCAGGGCTGGGGCAGCAGCTCCACCTTGTGCCACACAGAGCCCCACACGCAGGCGGCTGGTGGGAGCATATCAGCTCTTTCACCCAGGGTTGCCACGTGTCTCAGCTGTGGCAGGCTTGCCGGGCACCTTCACCCTCTGCTGCCTCACAGGCAGCTGGGCAGCATCCTGGGCACAGCAGATCTGTTCTTGCCTCGTGAGCATGCACAGCCTTCCCAAACGTGCCCAACTCGCTGCCCAAGCGACAGGGCTGCATGCCCAGGAATCGTTTGGCAGAGTTGGCAGACGGGCAGGAGCTGCCAGAGCATCTCCTGAAGTGGCAGGAAAAGGCTGATGGGGATTTTCTGCTGCAGCAAGCAGAGCAGGCACCAAGCAGGGCCAACACATGCATGAGCTGGCAGTGGGTGCCTAGGGACAAGAGATGGCTGTGGTGACATCTGCCTGCTGGCCCCAGGGCTCTGCTTACCCCATGACAGGCATGGCAGAAGGTACAGGCAGGGTGGCAGAACACCTCAGCTGCCCCACAGATCACCCTGCTACCTCAGGGGCCTACATGGGCTGGGGTGGGCAGGAAGGGTCAGGCTGGTTGTTTGTGGCAAGCCAAACTGCCTGTCTCTGTCTTGGTGATGGTCTCCTAAAGGCCCTTGGCCTGCCCATGCCTCAGCCTGGCACTCTTGCTGCTGTTTTGGGGAGCACTGTGGGGCTGCCCTCTCCCCACAGATGGGCATGGAGGACTGCTCCAAGCACTCCAGACTGGAGTACAGAGCAACGCCCTTCACCCTGTTGCCCAACCCCAGCAGTAGCAGGAGAGGGGAGGCTGGTGCTGCCCATGGCATGGCCCAGCAGCAAGGATGGTGGGGTGGCATCTCCTCGGGGGTCACACTGCTCGTCATGACTCCTGGGAGCTGTCGGAGGGCTGCGGGCAGCTGGCAGCCATGCCATGCGGACGGGCTGGCAGGATGCTGCTCTGTGCGGCTCGCAGCAGGCCTGTGTAGCTGCGACTTTAAGAAGGGCCTGGGCTGGGTGGGAGAAGCTTTTCCATCCAGCCCTTCTCCAGCAAACCTGGAGCCAGTTAGCGGCAGCCAGCGGCGGAGTTGGCGCCGCGGCCGTTTCCCTGCTGCCGCCTGCCAGCTCGCCCCATGGGTGCCTGTGGGGGCTTGGAGAGGCTGCTGGGCACGGGGTAACCTCTGATCCTAGCCAAGGGAGGAAGAGGAGGAGGCGGAGCTGGGTATGTAGAAGTTTTGTCCTTCTCGTCCCCGCTGGACTGCCAGCCCTGCTCTGGGGCAAGGACTGGGAGCTTGATGAGTGCATGGCATGGGGTGGGCAGCTGTCTCCAAAGGTGGTGGGTGCTGGCAGTGGGCAGCCCCAAGATGCCTACGCAGCCAGGGATGGCCGAGCCACCAGCTTGGCTCCTGCTGTGCTGGGCAGTGGGGATGGTGGTATGCGGCTGGTTGGGCACCTCGTCACATGCCATCTGAGGGCCTATCCATGGTCACAGCAGGTAGAAGCCCATGGGAGCATGCAGTGGCCTCTGTTCCCTGGGCAGTCCCTGGGCACATAGGGCTGGATGTGTCCTTTCTCTTCCCCCCACTCAGGCTGGGACAGAAGGCAGCCCCAAGTAGCCCAGCAGGGTGGGCAGAGGTGCTGGGAGACCTGGTGGTCATATAGGGGGTGATGCCATTGCCACACCTGGCACCCCATGTCTCACCTGGTGAGCTCTTTAATGACAAGGACCGGTGATGGTATCACACCATGTCTGTGTTGTCACAGATGTTTTGGGGTATAATCAGCTGTCCTGAGCCAGGGGAAGCTCTTGGGTGGCTGGGGGTGCAGGTGGTTGAGGTGACCATGGATATGTCCCCTTGGGCTCAATTTCTCTGTGGGCATCAGAGGCCTCACAGGTTGTTCTGTGCTGGTGGCACGATGGTCATCACCAGAGGACTGCGTTGCTGAGCCCGCCCTGGTTTCCCTCCCCTGAGCAGCTGAGAGGGAACAGGGGTGGTGTGCAGAGCTGCCCTCCTGAGCCTGGCAAAGAGCCTGGCTGTGGCACAGCCGTAAGCCAGTTGGGCACTGTGATGTTGCCCCTTGCTTCCCCAGTATGCCCACCCTAAAGCTGATGGGACACGGCTGCTCGGTGAGTGCCAGGGTGCTGGTCCCTGGTGAGCACACCCAGAGCACGGGGGGCACTGCGGGCGATGCCCTGTCCTGGGAAGCACGGCTCATGCCGCTGGCACTCCCGGCACATGGAGCAAGGAAATAGGTTATACACCGGAGGAATCCCAGGAATGCAGAACCCGGAGGGGACGCGAGGTGGCATGGCAGCTCCAGCCCAGCTTTGGCAGCTCTAGCCCAGCCCTTCATGGGCTGCTGGCAACTCCCCTGCCAGCGCCTGCCTGGGGCGGCTCGGTGGGGCAGGATGTTACTTCGGTGGGGCACCAGAGGCGCTGCCAGGCACAGAGTTTGGGAGTCTTACAGCTCAACTGGGACCATGCCCATAGCTGTGCCTCATCTGGCACCCCCTCGCTGGGACATGGGACCTCCTGACCAGGATGTGAGAACCACCCCCCCGGGCTGGGACGTGGGTCCTCGGGAGTGATGGGGTGCTGCCGGCTCTGAGCAGTGCCTGTGTGGGGCTGACAGCCCTGGCCCCACTCGGCAGCCGTGGCCCAGCCCAGGCCGTTGTTCTGCAGTGAGCTCATCAGCTTGGCTGTGCTGTGGAACGTGCTCTCTTGGCCGGAAAGTAACCAGCTGGTCCCCGCAGCCAGTGCTCATGGTGCTCCAGAGGAGCTGCTGCCTTCTGCTCCCCTGGAACGGGGAGCTGAGCTGCCCCCCATGCCAACGGCCAGACAGAGCCACCAGCATGGGCTTCTCCCCAGCTCTATGCTTGCAGCAGACAATCAGGACATCTTGGGGTGCTCCTAGCCACACGTGTGCTCCTGCCTTCCCAGGCCACATCAGTGTGGACTCTGCTGCTTGGGGTGAGCTCGGGGCGAAGAGTAGCTCACTGAGCTCCCTGGGACAAGGTGTAGCAAGAACCATGGTGTTGGATTGTGGACCCCACAGCCCACAGTGGGGCTGTTGGCAGTGGTGCCACTGTGCCTGGTTGAAAAGGACCTGGGAGCGCAGGTCAACAGCAGCTGAAGATGAGCCAGTGTGTACCCAGGTGGCCAAGAAGGCCACCAGCAGCCTGGCTTGGATCAGCAATGATGTGGCCAGCAGGACCAGGACAGGGATTGTCCTCTTGTACTCAGCACTGGTGAGTACATCTTAAATTCTGGGTTCATCTTTGAGCCTCTCGCTCCAAGGAGGGCATTGAGGGGCTAGAGAGGGTTCAGTTCAGGATCACAAAGCTGGTAAAGGGTGTGAAGAACAGGGCTGGTGAGGAGCAGCTGATGGAACGGGGGTGTTTAGTCTCAAGAAGAGGAGCCTGAGGGGAGACCTTCTGGCTCTCTACAGTTCCCTGAACGGAGGTTGGAGCCAGGGGGTGGTTGGTCTCTTCTCCCAAGGAGCAAGTGACAGGACAAGAGGATGTGGCCTCAAGTGGCCCTAGGAGAGGTTTAGGTTGGACATGAGGAACAATTTCTTTCCCTTGAGGTTTGTCCAGGCCTGTCCCAGGCTGCCCAGGGCAGTGGTGGAGTCCCCATCCCTGGGGTGTGGGAGGGGTTCATAGCCATGGAAATGTGGTGCTGAGGGACATGTTTTGGTAGTGACCTGGCAGTGCTGGGGTTACAGTTGGACTCTGTGATCTGAAAAGTCTCTTACAACCCAAATGTTCTGTGGTTCCATGGCTCTATGGCACCACATGCCTTGGCTTGGCTGGGGGCTCCTTGGAGGCAGCATTTTCCGGGTGGTGTTCCTGCAGAACCCCCCAGGCTCGCCTCCATCCTTCATCTTCCCTGAGAACGTGTGGAGCCCGGGGGGAGGTGAGCGCACACCCACGCTGCCCGCAGCCCCAGCACAGGCTGTCCCCATGAACCGGGGCACTGCTGCAGCCCTGCCCAGCGTGGGGGCACAGCACGGGGGCACGGCATGGAGCCGGGGGTGCCAGCATGGTGCCCCCGCAGCGCTGCGGCTGTCACACCCACCCACTGCCACATCAGTCACACACCCGCTCCTCGCACCGAGTACTGATCCAATTTGTGGCTGTTTCCATAACAACCTCCCGGCGCTTTCTGGGCCTTTCTGTGGCTGCCTGGATCTGCTCTGGCCTGGCAGGGCTGGCTCAGGCCGGGCTGAGTGCCGCGGGGTGCAGCTGGCACAGGGTGCAGGGGGCTGCTCACTCGCTGCAGCCCAGAGCCCAGTATCCCCCAATCTGGGAGTGGTTCCTTCCCTATCAGGGGGTTATGGGGCTAGGGTAGAAGGACCCCAAGGGCAGTGGCTGCTCCAAGTGTGTGGCCTTCTTTTGGGCATCCCCCAGTGCCAGCTTTGTGTGGATAGAGCACTGCCCAAGTTGCACAGTGCCAGGGATGGGGTCTGGAGGTGCTGGCAGCCAGAGACACCCCCCCACCATGTTTGTCCTGCCAGACACCCCAGCACTCCCAGGCCTGGCTCCTGCAGTGCCTCATGGCTGTCACACAAGCTTCCCCATGGGATGCCAGCCCCAAAAGCTCACCCTGCATCTCCTGTCCCCCATCTGCTTCCTGCCTCCATCCACCTCCATGCCTGCCCTCCTACCTCACAGGGCCTACCTAGGATCCCCACAGTACCAAGACCCCTCTGACCCATTTTCAACCCCAGGATGACGAGGTCTTGGTGCCACTCAGCTCCATCACCCTGTGGGGGCTGCTTAGCCCCAGGACCCCCCCATCCAGGCCCACAGCACTGCCCAATCCTGGTGCCCATCACTCCATCACACATTCCCAGTCCCAGTCTCCCCCTCATGCACCTCCAGCCCCAACGCTCCCCATCCAGCCCATCACCCTGGAACTTCCCAGTCTCCATCCATCCACCCACAGACCCAGGACCTCCAACCCAGTCCTGGCCCCATCACCCCATGAGCACTGCTCAGTTTCAGTGCCCCCACATTAACCTCCTACCCCAGAGCCCCACACCCAGCCCCATTGCCTTGCGGGGCTGCCCGATCCCAATGCCCCAGCGTCCACCCCCGGTCACGGTGACCCCCAATCCGGTCACGGTGTCCCCCCATTCCCGGTATCCCCCATTCATTCCTGGTTACCCCCATCCAGTCCCTGTGCCACTTCATCCACCCCCACCTGGTACTCTCCATCCACCCCCGGCCTCAGGGGTTGCC
>VWZE01022355.1:941351-951936 GCA_013396675.1 Eubucco bourcierii
CGGGGCAGGATGCGCTCAGCAACAGGTACCGGGCACGGGGACGGGGCGGGACGGGACCGGACCCGCTCCCGGCGCTTCCCCCGCGCCGCCCCCTCCACCCCCGCCGAGGCTTTGTCGCGGTTCCTCCCCATTCCCCGGGCTACCGGCCCCGCTGGGTCGCTTGGAGGACACGGGGAGAGGTCACCTCCGGTAGGGGCTTGGCGGGGACGGACGGTAATGGGGCTGGCGATGGGGGCTGGTGCGATCTTCTTGTGCGTGGGATGGGTGCTGACCCCCACCGGGGCTGCAGGGGGCCAACTCCGAACGTTGGGAACCTGCTTTGGCCGCGGAGAGCCATCCTCGGGCTGTGGGGAGCCGACTGCAAGCAGTGGGGGACCAGATCCTACTATGGGGAACCAGCTTCAGGCAGTGGGGAGCCAGCTCCAACCGTGGGCAACCATCCTCAAAGTGTGTGTGTGTAAGCCCTGAGCACTGGGGAGCCAGCTCAAATTGTAGGCAACCAGCCTCAAAGTGTATGTGTGGGGAAGCTCTGAGCATGGGGGTGCCAGCTTCAATCATGGAGAGAGAACCCCGGGTTGTGGGGAACCAGGTTCAAAGCATGGAGAGACAGCTCCAGCCATGGAGAGACAGCTCCAACCATCTTCAGGTAGTGGGGAGCCAGTTCCGAGGTGTGGAGAACCAGCTCCAACCATGGGGAGCCAGCCCTGGGCAGCCCTGGCACTGGCTGGTCCCCTATCAGGTCCTGCCCTGGTAGGGACCCATGTGCCTGCAGACACCCCCACCCTGCATGCCAGGTCCCTTTTTCCATCTGCAGTGAGGGTGGTGGGTGTCTGAGGGCCCTTGTAGCACAAGTGGCCCAGGGCAGGCAGGGAGCCCTGCAGACCTGCCGGGCATCTGTGGGCAGCAGGACAGAGGGCTCTCTCCGAGCTGGGAGTGGGCAGCCCAGGGCAGGTGCCCTCTGAAGAGGCTGGGTGGAACAAGCAGGACTTGTCTGGTCACTCCTTTGTCCTCTGACTGGCCTGGGCAGTTCAGCAACCCTTTTCCAGACACCCAGGGCTCTGACTCTGCTCCCAGACCCTGCTCCCAGACCCAAGACAGCAACAGGAGCTGTCAGCCCTGGGAGGGACCTCAGGAAAAGCACTTGGAAGCTGCAAGAAAATGGGGAGTGATTGTCACAGCCCAAGTGACTGTCACAGCTCGGCAGTGAGCGGGCAGAGGGGGTGGGGGTGCAGCCTGTCTCTGTGAATTGTGCTGCCTCTGCCGCAGCGACTGTTGCGATGGGGCAGGGAAGCTTTGGGGTGCTAAGGCATTGGAGAGGACACAGGTCTGGTGGATCCAGAGGGGTGGATCTGGGGTGGTCTGGGGGTGGTCAAGGCCAGGATGGATGGGGCCTTTAGCAACCTGCTGTAGTGGAATGTGTCTCTGCCCGTGTCAGTGGGGGTTGGAACTAGATGATCTTGGAGGTCCCTTCCAACCCAAATCAGTCTGTGACATGCAGGGTGCTGTGCTGGTCAGTACCCAGCACATCATCCTTGGCTCCTGTCTTGTGGGGCATAGGAGGTGGCAGCATCTGCATTCTGAGGTGGCCGTAGGATGCTGGCCTGCTCCTGCTGGTTTTGTCCAGCCCTGCGGCTGTGTCTGGTGCAGCTCAGAGCAGGACAGGAGCTCATCACTATTTTGCATTGCCAAAGGGAGCTGCAGGTCACCTCTCTGGCATAGCTGAGAAGGACTGGTTCAGCTTCGTCCTCTGTTTTCTCTCTGTCCTGGGGGACTGGAGATCTCCAGCAGATCTGCTAGTGCCTGGCCTCCCTTGGGGAGGTACAGTGCTGCACCTGGCAGCTGGGATTCGGCAGAACTGGGGTCTGGCACTAGACAGCCCAAGGCTCCTCTTGGACATGAAGCTGGGGCAAGCATTTAAGTGCTCCCAGGCTATTTGGCCTTGGAGCTGCTGGGATCTCAGTGGCTTGGGCGTTCCTGAGCAGCTGCACGCAGGCGTTCTTGTGGAGAGGCTCCGGCAGGTCCAGGCTGGAGCTTATCTGTGAGGGGAGGGAGCTGAAACTTGATAAGCAGCAGCCCTGCGGGGGGTCTGGGCCGCTGGTGGGGCTGGGAGAGGAAAGCTGGGCCCTGCGGTACCAGGAGCTGTCTCTGCTCGTCTCAGCCAGGGTCATTGTGCCCCAGGCACAGACAGCACACGGAGGGGTCTTTATGTGACATCTCTGATAGGTAAACTCCAACGTTCCACGTGTGCCAATAGCTGGAAAGGCTGTGTGAGTCTGGGGGGGAGAGTAAAGCTTACCTCTGTCCTCTCAGCCAACAGCAGCTTTGGTGGTCCTCTGGGGGCTCATGGGCATTTGGGGCCCCACACACACTCCATCCTCATGGATCAAAATTGCTGAGCAGGCTGCTCCTGAGACCAGGATGGGACCTTATGAGTGTGGTTGCTTCACAGACGGTCTCACTGGAAAAGGCAGCATGCCCACAGGCTGCTGGAACCGATGCCATGAGTTCTCAGGTCTCTGTGCCCAGTGCTCTGGTGGGACTGGGAGGCAGCTGCCCAGTTACTGTGTCAGGGCTGTAAGCACAGGGTGGGATCACAGAAGCAAAGGGAAAGGTCTTCTTTTCCCAGCTCTTTGGGACGGGTCTACTTGTCCCTTAGTCTGTGGGAGCCACCCACAGATGAGCTCTGCCGGTGTCTGTCAGCCTTTCCCATTCTATCCTGTTGGTCTGCGGTGGTGCTGGGTCCCTGGCACAGGGGTGGATGGTACCAGCCCTGGTGCGGCACATGCACTCAGCACCTCTTCCCAAAGGAAGCCAGGACTCCAGGCTGTGTTCCTGTCTCTGCTGCCAGCTCTCAGGAGCCACTGTCCTCTGGGAGAAGCAGCTCAGCTCTACAAAGCCCTGGGGCACTGGGAAAGTGGTCCCAGAGGAGCTGCTGCTGGTGGCTTTTGGAAGGAGCCAAAGTGAGAGGAGGCTCTGGGGGCTTTTGTGGCTCCCAGGGCAGGGTCAGGTGAGTTCCCAAAGAGTCCCATGGCTGCTTTTAGCCAACAGGTGCTGGGGGGGCTGGGGAGATAGTGGCTGGGTCCAACCAGGAGCAGCATCAGGCTTCCAGGGTACCAGCTTCCAGGCGAAGCTGCTCCAGCTGGGACACTCAGGGACACCCACGCTGTGCCAGCGGGGACATGCCACCCCGTGCTGGTTCCTCCTATATCACCTGCAGCATTCGAGTGGTGCCAGTTGCTGCTCCAGCCATGGATGGGGGTATGTCTCAGTCCCATGGCAGCCAGGAGCAGCCCAGCCTGACCTTGCCTCCAGGACCCCATTCCCTTTTGGGGCGCTGCAGGAGGGGTGTCCAGTGGGAGGGACAAGTCCCCTTGGAACCATCACCTTTGCAGGACTCTGGGTGAATACCTGCAGGGTGGGCAGACAGAGGTTGGGTCATGCAGACCACGTGCCCTCCTCCCCATCCCCTCCAGCACACTGGGCCAGTGGCAGGGAAGGAAGAGGGACCGTGGCCGGACAATGGGCTGTGCCGCTGGCTCCAGCAGCCAGTTCCTGGTTGCTTCCTCTTCCCGCGGGCTAGAGCTGGGAGCTCACTGCTCTCCACCTGGTTTTGAAGCAAGCTGCAAGCTCCTGCCCCTGTGTCCGTCGCCATGGCCAAGGTGGAGTGGCTGCTGGCACCCTGGCAGCGAGGAGGTAAGGTGGACTGCGTGGGCAGCATGGGCAGCATGGAGAGGGGCTGGCAGTGGGCAGCAAGAGTGGTGAGGGCTCCCTCTCTGCAGGGCAAGCGCTTGGGTTGGGGTGAGCTGTGGCCACAGGCTCTTGTCTGTGTAGCCTGTGCAAGAGCTGCAGGGTTGGTGCTGCCTGAAAGCAGAGATCTTGTCCTGCCTGTCCCCAGCTGCAGGGTGTTCCCATCCCTTCAAATCCTTGCTACCATTCCCCAGCCCCTTGGGGGAATGGGAGCAAGGAAAGCAAAGATCCCCACTCCTGTGTCCCACTTGCCACTTCTGGGGCTGGGGCTGAGCTGGGTCAGATCCTGCCTGGCCCCATGGTGTCCCCTCCAGGCAGCCCCAGCCCGCTGGTGGTGGCAGGAGTGGGGACACAGCACAGCCACCCATGGCCCTTGCTGGGGCTGATTTCATGTCTCAGGCCCCTTTGTCCCGGGGCCTGGCCGCGTTCCCCTCTCAGGCCACTTCCTCACATTGTCCCAGTTCCACAGAGTGTAAAACCAGCCGGGCACAGGGGAAATGGCCCCTTCCTGGAAGCACCCCTGCCCACAGCAAGGGGCGGCAGCCTCTGCCGCAGGCAGCCCACATGCCAGGGAGAGCCGTGAGCCTGGCAGTGGGTGCCCGTGGCCCACTGTGTGATCCTGGCCAGGCTGGGGACAGTGCCAGGGCAAGGTTGGCAGGTAGCTGGCCTTGACCACCTTGTCCCAAGGGTGCTCTTGGCCATGGTGTGTGGTGATTTTGTGCCAGGGTGCTAGGGGTTGGCTGGGGCTGGGGCTGGCAGG
Organism: Eubucco bourcierii; assembly: GCA_013396675.1. Classification (NCBI taxonomy): domain Eukaryota; kingdom Metazoa; phylum Chordata; class Aves; order Piciformes; family Ramphastidae; genus Eubucco; species Eubucco bourcierii. Next base: position 945,859 of record VWZE01022355.1, read on the forward strand.
GTGCCATGCTGGGATTCCTGAGGTTTTCAGGGAAAGGTTTTGGCTGGGAAGCACATAGGAGTGAGGGTTGTGACCCGAGGGGGAATCTGGATTGCTGGGGAGAAAGGCTCTGAGGGCCCCATCCTGCCAGCTATAGCTGATGGCTGCAGGCACCCAGCTCTAGCCAAGTACCAGGATGGCAGAGACAGGGTAGTGGGAGCACCAGGGCCAAGCCCCACACTCATGCCCCATCCTCGTAGCAGTGTCCCTTAGCCCCTTGTCAGGGAGCGGTGTGAGTTCATCTTGGCCTGGCCAGGCTCCATGGCAAGTGTGGCCGTGGGCATTTCCCATCCCTGTGACACAGGTGGATGCTATGCCAGGCTTTTCCTGTGCCAGGCTTGCTGGCCAAGTCCCTCCCATGGCACACGCACCAGCCCTGCCTGCCAGAGCTCCTGACAGGGTCCCAGCTTGCATTGCCAGAACCAAATATCCCCAGGTCCCCTGGCCTGTCTGTGCGGGGTCTCGGCTGACACCGTCTGCGGGCAGCACACGTGTGCCCTCTGCCCCTACCCTGCACAAGGCATGAGGCAGGGTGATGGATCACTTGGGATCTGAGTGGAGAAAGGAATTTGGTCTGGTTCATGGATCTATCACAGGAACAGGCAGGCAGAGTCCCTAGCAGAACATTAACTCTGTGCCCTGCTGGTGGGCAGTGACGCTGTCGACTGTCCGGCTGCTGGTGGCTTTAACAGGAGCTTCTCACATAACCCAGCCTTTGCCCAGCAGCTGAGAGACCCTCACAGCTGCCAAACTCACCCCTGCCAGCAGCTTCTGCAGTGCCCTTATCTCCTGTCAGTACAAAAGTCAGCTGAATGGATGTGAAATGAAGGGTGAGGAGAGCTGAGTCCAGCAGACTCAGTGCAGCAAGAAGGTTCTTCTACATTGCCCCATGGGGCACTTGCTGGGCACGTGCATGGGAGCACGCACACTTGCTGTGCAGGGTGGCATTGGTGGGACTGGCGTGGGCACCCCTTAAAATGTCTGAGATTCCTTCGGGCTCAGCCACCAGCAGGTCAAATGGCTAAAGGTGGTGGTAGTGGTGCCTTGCTGAGGACTCGGAGGTGTGCCCATGAGGCATGTCACAGGTGATGGTGTCCTGGGAAGGTCTGGATTTGGCCAGGGCACAGTATGTCCATCCCAACAAGTGTTCACCTTGGGCATGCTTCAGCCGGCACACAGCGAGCGCGTGCGCCAAAATGGGCAGCTCTGCCCAGAGAGCAAGGCTCCCCATGGCAGTGGGGGTGTGGGTGTTGGGTAGGGTGTCACACTGGGACATTCTTCAGACTCTGGTGGGCATTCGGCCCTATGCCAACACCGCTCTGCGTCCTGGTGGGCAGCCAGACTGGCCGTGCCTGAGCTCAGTGGGGGTGAGCTTGGGACAGGAGGTGCGTTCCTTGGCCATGCCAGCTCCTGCTGGGCGCTCTTCTCTCTTCCTCTCCACGCGTCGCAGAGCAGTGTGTGCCTTGGCTCCGTACCACTGGGACCGTCACCGAGCCGCAGTGGTGGTGCCGGCAGTGGGCCGGACGCCGCTCGAAGCTGTCCATGCACAGTACCAGCAGCGCAGCACATCGCCGGGGTTTGGGCCACAGTCGGGATCTGTCTCGGTCTCAGAGTTCTCCATCCTTGCCCTCCGGTGTGCCAGGGCTGGCAGCTGGCCTGCCGCTGTGCCGGTTGCCATGGCTGCTCTGATGCTGGTTCGTCGCCCTCCGCTGCCATTGCATTACTCCAGTGGCACCTCTGCAGCGGCAGCAAGGGCCTGATTGGCACCGTCTGCATCGCCGGCACTTGCGTGAGCTCAGGGCAAGCTGGAAAGGGGAAAGTTTGGCAGTGAGCTGGAGCTTGAGGCGGCTTTCCACGGAGCTGTGGCCTGAGCTGGCAGGAGCCACAATGGCTCTGTCCAACCTCTCCCTGTGGATCCGGGATGCCTGGGCAGGAGGTAACTGGGGATGCTGGTGTGGAGCGGGGGTCGCGTGGAATGCCTGTGGAGGGCAGCTGGAGGTCCTGCTGGGATGCTCCTCCTGGAGAGTGGGAGAGTGGGAGAGTGGGAGCTCTCCTCCCACTCAGCTCAGCTGCCTGGGAGCAAGCCTGGCTTTGCTCCTCACCCCATGCTGTCCTGAAGCTGCCCACAGTGGGATCCTAAAGTCTTGTCACCAGGGCAGCAGCACCCACTGTGGGTGAAACTGCTGGCACTCACCCCTGTCTGGGCACCCTGGGGCTGTGACCCTGCCCAGGGCAAGGAGCAGAGCTTACTGTGCCAGCCTGCACCTCTGTGAGGGTACAGAGTCCGTGAGAGACAAGCAGGGAGCAGCCTCTGGCAGCCCTGGCGTGTCATTGGCACTGGTACCCATGCATGCAGGTAAAGCTGGGGCTGCTGCCAGCTCCCCTGGATGCCAGCTATGTGTGGGGTGAGCCTCCTGCAGCCGTGCCTCAGTTTCCTCCCTGCAGCAAGGCTGTGTTGGGGTGTGTGTGGGATAGAGCCAGCCCTCCAACCCTGCTGTCCCCTGTCACCAACCACATCCCTCAGGCATTTGCCGCAGGGCTGGGGCCCCTCACAGCTGCGCTGTATTTTGAGCCTGTCCCTGATAAGCATGGCAGGAGGGTCAGGGCCAAGGGCAGCAGGCTCTGCTCCGCTCACCCCACTCCTCTGGCTGCTGCACCCTTCTGCTGCGGCCTGCTGGGGCATCTTAAGCCCGCGGGTGTGAGCGGCAGCCGTGGCTTGCATGGACATCCCAAACCTGCTCTTGTGCCACTCCTGCACTGAGCTGCATCCCAGCACAGCCTGTCTCTGGGCAGCTGGCAGTAGCTCTGCCTCTTCACCCTTGCCGTGGGCCAGGCTACCATGTTGATAGCTGCCACGTGATGCCAGGCCGTGAGCAGCTGACTGGGATGTGCCAAACCCTCTGAGGGGCTGCAAAGCCAAACTCTTGGTGGCACCCTGGCACTAACCCTAACCTAACCCTGGTACATGGGACACCAGTTTGGGGTGCCTGGGCTGCCAAAGGGGTGCTTGGTTGCTCCACCCTTTCCCATCCCATCTCCTCCTCAATTCCTGCTTCTGCTGGGATGATGAAACCAGCCCCACCAGCACCTCAGTGATGTCTGCACCAGTGTAGGCATCACTCAGGATAGTGCAAATTTGCAGGCTGGTAAGGCAGGGAGCCCCCCAGTGCCCTTTCCTTGTGTGCCCAGACATGCCACCCTCTCCTCTTTGCTAGGAAGTTAGACAGGGCAGGGTGCTAGGCTCCCCTCACCCGCTGCTGGGCAGCTTCCGCCGCGCCCCAGGGCGGCCCCACTTTCAGTGCTGCGGTTTGCCCACGTGGTTGGAACCCACAGGGTGGGTGCCCGAGGGTGCCCTAGCAGTAGGGCTGAAGCACGGAGGTAAGCTGTGTGTGGGGAGGTGGGAGGACTCTGCTTTAGGGTACCCCAGGTCCTGGGGGGCACAGTGGGGAATCTGCAGGGGGTGGCTGCCAGGAAATGTGTGGGCAGAAAGTAAGGAACATGGGCACTGTGAGGTTGAAGGCTGGGTCTGTGCCAGCAGAAGATTGCAGTGAGATAGGGTGTGGGGTGTGCTTGGGAGTGGAGGGGGCTGGAGTGGGCCACCCACTTCACCAAAAAGAGCAAGTTGGGGGTGTAGGGGTTGATGAAGAGGTGAATGTTGCCCCCGAGCCCCCTGTGCTCTTAGCTACTGTAGGTAAAGATTTTGGGGAAACAGCCCAACCCTTACCCTGTGCGCAGGGGGCAGCTGGGCACACGGGGTGAGTTGGAGGCCAGGACATGGGGCTCCTTCTGCCAGGACCCACCTCCCCCACCCCCCCTACCCCCGCCTCGGTTATTGCCAGCTGGGAGGTGACAAGAGGAAAAGACACGTCCCCGGGTGGGCAAAGGGGCTGTGTTCGTGCACCGCAGGCAGAACTCCATCTCCGGGCTGCCTGGCGGTGCCTGCGGGCACGGGCTCCGCAGCCGGGCGAAGCCTCAGCGTGGTTCACACACACGCCCGCCCCGACACCTCTCGGTTGGTATGGAAACGAGGGAAATTAGTTAGCGGAGAAAGGGAAAGGCAAAAAGCAGGCTGGCGTTGAGGCACGTCGCCATGGCAACTCAAATTATAAAAGTAACTAGGCTGGGGACATGGCACCGCGCTCTGGGTGCTGGGTGGTGTGTGGGCTCTGGGGGAAAGTGGACAGGGTGGCACCCATGGGCAGCATGTCAACGGTGGGCAGCAAGGGCGATGCTTGGGCTGCAGTGCCATGTGAGCCAGGGCACAGCTGACCGAATACCACTGGCAGAGGGAGATGTGTCTTGTGCCAGGGAGCCCAGCTCCGTTTTGGGGCTGTTACCCCTCACCCAGGCAAGGGGATGGTAGTGGCTCCCCCAGCTAGGGTCTGGCAATAAGCAGAATGCCATGGCAAGGGCACCTGCCTTTTGGAAGCTGGGGCGTTCTCTGGGGATGGGCACTTTGTGGGTGGCACAGGGGAGGTGTTTGTCACGCTGGTAACAAGCATCAGGGATCGTCCCATCCATGCCCACAGCCTGCCCACACCTCAGTGCCATCTGGAAGCCCCTGGCTCCCCATTCTTCCCTGCAGAACGTGGGCCTAGCTGGGGCTGTGCCCAGTACTGGTGCTGGCTGCTGAGTGGGAATGTCCCATTGCCAGATAAGGGTGCAGGGGCAGGGATGTCACACTCTGGTCCTCAGGGGTGACACTCACCCCATTAGGTATCACAGGGCATTGCATAGTGCCTGGTGCTGGCAGCAGCCATCTCTCTGCCTGCAGTGGGGCAGCTGGGGAAGGATTAGCTCCAGATCCCCAGGGATGAGCCCTGGGTCACCCATGAGCCCTTGTTTGAAGCTCCCAAACCTGCTCTGTGCCCTCATCCCCGGATCAGGGCTTGCTGGGATGTGTGCGGGCAGTGGCACTGCCTGTGCTCTGGCACAGCCATGCTGGGTGGCAAGCCACATCTGCTCAGGACAGCTCTGGAACAAGGGGAGCTGGGACTGGGGGATCCCAAGGCAAGGTTTGCTAAGCTGCAGCATGCCCAGAGAAACCAAAACCTCCTAGGCACATTTCTACCCATCCGAGACTTTCAGAGGGCCTGGGCGAGTGCCTGGCCTGGCTCCACTTGGGTTCCCTTCCTGGGAGAGCCTTTTTGGGGTGTTTGTGGTCAGGACTGGGTGAGTTAACCTCTCTGAGCAGGGTGAAACCAGCATGGAGCAAGGCTCCACATCCCTTTCACTCCTTCCCTTTTGGTTGCAACTTCTGCTCTTCTGCACCAGGAGGTTTCTTCAGTAGAACATGAGGGTGTTTCCTGTGGGTAGTCACCCCGGGCAACAGGGTTGCCTGGGTTCTTTCCTTCCTCAATTTCACCCTCTGCCTCCCTGTCCTGTCCTGCCAGTGCCTGGAGCAGCAGCAGTGGTGGTGATGGGTTCAGGGCTGGGTGGCTTTGCTGGAGTGGGACACACACACACATCTCCACCCCTGCTTTCCTGGAGAGATCTCAGAATGAGATGTGTTATCTTCATGAAATCACAGAATGCTTGGGTTGGAGGAGACTTTTAAGCTCGTGGAGTGCAACCATGGACCCAGCCCTGCCAGGGCACCAGCAAACCATGGCCCTCAGCACCACATCCCCATGGCTTTGGAACCCCCCCAGGGATGAGGACTCCACCACTGCTCTGGGCAGCCAGGGCCAGGCCTGGGCAACTCTCAAGGGGAAGAAATTGCTCCTCGTGTCCAACCTAAACCTCCCCTGGGGTGACTTCAGGCTGTTTCCTCTTGTCCTGTCACTTGTTCCCTGGGAGAAGAGACCAAACTCCAGGAGCACCTCAATGTACTTCATGGAGTAGGGGCCCAAAACGGAACCCAGTAGTCAAGGTATAGCCTCACCAGTAACTCCCGCCCTGGCCACACCATCCTCTCACTCTTCTCCCTTCACTTGCAGCAACCTCTAACCTGGACCTGGAGAGCAAGAAACCCACCCATGCCAAGCTGTCATGGCAGCAGCCAGTGAATGTCTTCCTCACGGCAGGGCGCCCACCGGG
>VWZE01022355.1:952000-981113 GCA_013396675.1 Eubucco bourcierii
CTCACGGCGGGCCGCCACCGGGCATGGAGCAACTGCACCAGGAGGCTCAGCTCAACCTCCAGAGCTTGCTGCAAGGTAGCAGGGCAGGAGGGGCTGGGTGAGGGTGCAGGGCTGGGTGCTGTCCTGGGTATGTGACCATCACAGCAACATCAAGGTTGTCTCCCATGTGCGCATGTCCAAGCTGCTTCTCAGACCTCTCCAGGCTCTAGAAGTCTCTGGAGGTTCCAAGCCTCCTGCAGCCTCTCTCATCTCTGCTCCCACAGCCCTGCTGCAAGTGGCAAAGCAACAGGGGCCAAGCCTGGCTGCCAGCACCACAGTTCTGCCCACAAGATGCCACACAGATATGGCTGCAGCTCTGTCCAACTGGCTTGGCCTGGCCGCTGATGTAGTTTCCTTCCAGGCTCTGGCCCAGGCCATTGTGTGGCCAGGACTGGGGCATGTCGCAGGCATCATGAGCTTGGCACCCCGTGCCTTAGAGCCTCAGTAAATCAGACCCAGCCCTCCCTGGCTTCTGCCACAGCCCTGGCCCCGATGAGCTCAACAATCACAGGGTGGAGTGGACACGGAGTTCCCTCCTGGCTGTCCCTGCAGAACCCACAGTGCCCCCAGGAACAGGGGAGCAGGAGGTGCTGCTGGGGTCTCAGTGCTGCCTCAACCCACCCTCCCACCAGCCCTGGCATTCCTTCTTGGGGTTTCCTTTCCCACCTGTGTGCAGCAGGGATGGGAACAGCCTCCTATGCCATCCTGTTCCTTCTGCCCAGGAGCAGAGCTGTTCCCCCTGGGCGTGGCTGGAGCAGGGTGCCAGCTCTGTTTCTCTTGCAGAGGAGTATGAGGAGCAGTACACCAAGAGCAGAGTCACTGGGCAGACCTTCCGTGCCACCGGTCACCCATCCCCCGACACCCCCCCTGAGCCATCACCCCAACCCCCTCCTGCCAAGCGCCTCGAGTTTGTGCTTATGGTGAGTGCTGGGGTGGCATGGACCTGGCATTGCCTAGGGCAGAGGGGTTGGCATAGATGGTCAGGCAGCAGTGCCAGGAGAGGAAGTTTGTCCCACCCCTGTCCCCGTGGTGGGTGACACACCTTTGGCCCCACAGCCCCCGAGCCGGCGAGACACTGAAGAGGAGACCACAAGCACGACTGCGCTAGCTGCAGGGCCACCAGCCACCCCGCTGAGCCTTCCCACCAGCCCGGACAAGCAGCCAGCCTGGCCCAGGGCCTTCCCCCTGCCCACGGTGGAGGAGAAGCAGTGGCAGCAGTCCTGCTCCATCCAAACCAACATTGTCCCCATCAATGTCTCAGGTAGGGTGGTGCCCCTGCGGTGCCCTGGCACTGGCGAGAATGTGGGGTGTGGGTGAAGAGGTGACCCAGCAGCAGGGTGGGGTGCAGTGAACCTGTGTCCCCACAGGCTAGATGGGTGGAAGGGGGACAGAGCAGGTAGACAGCTGGGCCATGCTGGCATCTACCTCATCTCCTGCCATCTGCAGCTTTGGGGGTCTGACCCAATTGCCACGCTGCCATCCAGGCTCTTGTTTTGTCTGTGGTTCTGTTGTCACCTTGGCTCTCTCTGTGCTCCACGGCCAGCCTGTCCCATCCATCCATCCATCCATCCATCCATCTGTCCATCCATCCATCCATCCATCCATCCATCCATCCATCCATCCATCCATCCATCCATCCATCCATCCATCCTCTCAGGACCGCAGCTCCCAGGTCTTGCCCAGTCCTTGCACCCATGAATGCCATGCTCTGCCACCAGATTGGAGTCCAGTGCTGGTGGTACCTTATGAATGTCAAAGATGTCCTCCTACCCATTTTCTCCACAGACGTACCAGACCCACACTGGTCCTTCTTACTGCCCTGATGTTCCTCATGTCTGTGTCCCTGGTGTGGCTCAGGACTTCTGGTCCCATTAATGCCCCACTTATGACAGGACAAGGGGTGATGGTTTGGACCAAAAGAGGGAAACTCAGACTGGAGAGAAAGGAGAAATATTTGACATTGAGGGTGGTGAGAGTCTGGCCCGGGTTGCCCAGAGAGGTGGGAGATGCCCCATCTCTGGCACCATTGCAGATCAGATTGTATGGGGCTCTGAGCATCCTGCTCTAATTGCAGATGTCCCTGGTGACTGCAGGGGTTGGACTGGGTGAGCTTTAAAGATCTCTTCAGCCCAAATCATTCCATGGTTCTGTGGTTAAAAACAAAGGCCAGAGGTGTGGGCCCAGCCTGCCCAGCACAGACTGGAGCCTGGGCACAGAGCTGGGGTGGTCTCCACAGCTTTTCCTCCATCCCACCTCCATCCCCAGCAACTCCATTTCCATGGCCCCATCTCCCCGCAGCTCATGACACACAGCTCACCACCCTCCTGCCACAAGCCACCATCCCAGGCTAGGGGACACCCCAGGGGTGCACAGCGATGTAGGGCACCGAGCACCCATCCAGGCAGCCCCTGGCACTGCCTGTTTGTTTTGGCTACAGGGCAGCACTTTGCCAGGCTGGCGAGTGGCCGTCACTCCCTCTTTAACACTGAGACTGCCATCAACCCCAAGTCCACCCTGCGCCGCAGACGGACCGTGATCGGCTTCCCCAACCTGGCCCTGCGAGACCCAGGTGACAGCAAGAACCACATAGACACTTCCACGGCCTGGCAGGGCTGGCACCCACCAGAGCTCCCCCAAATGTGGGCAGAGCCACCCCAGAGGCTGCAACCAGCCCAGGCACAGATGAGCTCCTCTCTGGGGGAGCTACCAAGCCAGTGTGGACAGGGACAGCCCCTTCACCCTGAGGTGGAGTCTGGCACACTTTTGGGGTGTGAAAGGCACCAGTATTTCTCCCAGTGACAATAGTCACCCAGCTTCAACTCTGCCACCTCTTACCCTCAGCCCACTCTCCCTGGCTGTGGACAGGCCCTGTCTTTGCTGGTACTGGTGAGCTTGCCTGTGCTAGCATGCCAAGGGCTGGGGGTGCCTGCAGCTCTCCTGCCATGGCCACAGGCTGGACCCCATGGGGGAAGCAGCCATCCCCTGTGGAAGGTCACCATGGGGATAGTACCCCCGTGGATAGAGACTCCTGACATGGCTGCTGACATGGCCAGCTGCTGTGGGCTGCTGACATGTGCCCACAGGACATCCCAGCCACAGATGCCAGACTGGAGGGTTGAAACTGAACAGATACTGTCCCGACTTAGGTTGTGGCCCTGCCAGCAGGAGGGGTAGGAGAGCATCTGGTAAGGGGGTGCTAACCTGTCCCTTCCAGTCCACCTGGCACAATTCATGCCTAGGCAGAGCAGCAGTCCCAGATATAGGCCACATGGTCGGACCTGTACTGGCTCCATGGTACATGGGGCAGGACCACGCCACAGACCCTGCAGCAGAGGAGGAAGCAGGGTGATGCTCAGCAGGTATTGTCTCTTCTCACAGGCAGTGCCAACGGCCCCATGGTCACCCCACACACGCCCATCTCTGAGTCCCTCTCCTGCAGCTTCGTGCCTGAGACCACAAACGGGGTGAAGACCCCTCAGGAGGTCAGCCCCCGCCCGCCCCTGTCTGCCCCGCTGAGGAAGACTTTCAGTGACCTTGGTGCCCGCTGCTGCCAGCCACCCACCACCATGGACACCGCAGCCACCCCCTGTGCTGGCACCTGCAACGGGCCGCAGGGCACCCCGTTCCCCCCACCCTGGAGCTCTCTGGGCTACGTAAGCCCCTCCAGCCCTCCCACCAGCGAGGGCAAGGGGCCCGTCTGCACCTCCCCACGTGGCTCCAGCCCATCGCCCGGCCCGGGCTCGCCCACCGCCGCCTCCTTCTTCATCTCCATGGAGGAGCGTGTGGGCAGCAACGGGCCCAGCTCCTTCTCGGGCACGGTGCCCGAGTCCCCCTCCAGCTCCGGGGGTGGCCAGAGGTGCGAGGGCCGTGAAGCCAAGGGGAACTTCTCGCCGGGAAGCCCAGAGGAGCCGGTGGAGCCGGTGCGGCTGGAGGTGGAGCGGGCAGGGTGCAGGTTCCGCGAGCGCTCGCTGTCGGTGCCCACTGACTCGGGATCCCTCTGCTCCGTGGACATCGCCTATGCCGAGACCCGGCGGGGCAGCGCCAACTATGCCCTGGGCTACCCCAGCGCCAGCTCGGAGGGCAGCACCAGCACTGACAACGTCTCGCTTGGGCTGGAGCCAGAGGGGCAGCGCCGGCGGCGCTCCAAGAGCATCTCCCTCAAGAAGGCAAAGAAGAAGCCCTCGCCACCCACGCGCAGTGTCTCCCTCATCAAAGAGGGGCCAGATGCCACTGTGGGGCCCAGCTTGGTGCTGCCCAAGGATCAGCGACCCAAGAGCCTCTGCATTGCACCGGAGCTGCAGGGCCACCGACTGGTGCACTCTGACCCTCAGGGCAGTGTGGGCAGGGAGCCCGAGGGCACGGCTGCCCCGCATCAGTGGCACCTGGCAGACTGGAAGGCCATTGATCCCTACCGGTCCCTCTCCAGCTCGAGCACAGCCACAGGCACCACAGCCATCGAATGTGCCAAGGCTCGGGGCAGCTCTGAGTCCCTCACATCCCCCTCCACTTCCAGGGCAACGACGCCCTCTCAGCTCTCCACCGAAGCGGACCTCAAGACCTCATCCCCCAGCAGGCCCACAGGGCTGATGTCCCCATCCAGTGGCTACTCCAGCCAGTCAGAGACTCCCACCGCCACCATCCCCACCTCTGCCATCCTTGGGCACTCACCGCACCAGGTGCGGGTGAGGCCGCTGGTCCCCGAGAGGAAGTCCTCACTGCCACCCACGTCCCCCATGGAGAGGAGCCCCAAGTCAAGGCTGTCCTTTGACCTGCCACTCACACCTCCAGCCCACCTTGACCTGTCAGGGCTGAAGATCTCCCTGAAGGGGAAGACCAAGGTCAGCCGGCACCATTCTGATTCCACCTTTGGCACCAAGCTGGTGCAGAAGCCCAGTCCCATCACACCAATCATGCCAGTGGTCACCCAGTCTGACCTGCGCTCCGTCCGCCTGCGCTCCATCAGCCGCTCGGAGCCAGAGGACAACACCGATGGCCCAGATCACGCCGAGGAGCCACCACAAGCTCCCTGCCCAGGGCCAGAGAAGAAAGTGAAGCCACCTGTGGCTGAGAAGCCACCACTGGCCAAGCGTCCCCCAAGCATCCTGCCCAAGCCTGTGGTGCTGAGGGAGGAGGGTCCGTTGTTCCCCACATCCCCACCGGGTGCCATAACCAAGGAGAAGGGGATGCCACATGAGGGCTTCGTGGTGCTGCGGAAAGGGGAGTTGAGGAGAGGTCTGGGGGAACCTCAGGCCCCGATAGGACACTGTCGGCTCTCGCAGGGCAGCCTGGAGGATGAGCTGCAGCCAGAGCGGAGCAGTGCTGGCAGGGGGGAGCGGAGGAAGGCCAAGGTGCCACCACCAGTGCCCAAAAAGCCCAGCGTGCTCTACCTGCCTTTGGCCCTGGTCCCAGCACAGCTGGGAGCTGGCCTGGGGGACCAACCACCCACTCCCAGCCCTATCATCACACTGGACGCCGACACCACCTGCTGTGACCCTGATGCTGAGGACCCATCATCCCCTGAACCCCTGGGCACAGCACAAGCTGCTGACCCCACTTCAGAGCAAGGTGAGCGTCTCCCCACTCCTGCGGTGAGCTTTACCCCAGTGCTATTGAGGTGCCGTAGTGTCCGCAGAGGAGGGCAATAAAGCTGGTGAAGGGGATAGAGAACACGTCTGGTGAGTAGCAGCTGCGGGACCTGGGGGTGTTCAGCCTGGAGAAAAGGAGGCTGAGGGGAGAACTCATTGCTCTCTACAGACCCCTGAAAGGAGGTTGGAGTGAGGTGGGGCCTGGTCTCTTCTTAGTATCAGGTGATAGAATGAGAGGAAATAGCCTGAAATTACACCACGGGAGGTTTAGGTTGGAGATTAGGACATTTTATTCCTGCAAGAGTGGTCAGGAACTGCAACAGGCTGCCCAGGATGGTGGTGGAGTCACCATCCTGAAGATGTTCAAGAAACATGTGGCCATGGCATCTGGGGACACAGCTTAATGGTGGGGTTGGGTTGACAGCTGGGACTCGATGATCTTTTCCAACCAAAACAACTCTATGATTCTGTGACTGGGGTCCCCCCTGTGCCCACACTGGGTGGCTCACAGCCCCTCTCCTCCCCTCCCACAGGCAGCTCAGCAGAGAGTGGCACAGAGGAGAAGAGTTTCGCCAGCGCCAAGACAGCTGACTCCATTGCGGAGGAGGACGATGACGTGTTCGTGGCATCCCGCACCACTGAGGACCTCTTCACCGTGATCCACAGGTAGGGCTGGTGTGTGACAGGGGCCATGGGGATGGGCACAGTGTCCTCCCTGGCACCACACCTTGAATGTTCCACACTGGGGCCAGTGCTCACACCTGGGGATAAGCTGGCTGTGGCTTCCTTAGGCACCCTGGGGTCTGCAGCCAGGATGAGCCTTGCAGGGGTTGGGGCACAGCTCCATCAGCTGTGGGGCAAGTTGGACCCTGCAGCCAGAAGAGTGTTTGCCAGTAGCTAGGCCTGGGCTTGGGTTGTCTTGCCCTGGCACAGCAGGCACAGCCACAGCTGGGCTGGCATAATGCTCCTTGCTGTAGGACCTTGCCCTGTCCGGAGCAGCAGCAGCTTCTGATGCTCTCACCATACGTCTCTTTGGTGCCCAGGTCAAAGAGGAAGGTCTTGGGGAGGAAGGAGCCCGGAGACACCTTTAGCAGCCGACCCAACTCCCACTCACCTGTAAAGACTTCGGGGTCCCCGACGAGTGAGTCCCCAGCAACTGGGGGCAGCACCGGAAAGTCTTCCAGCAGGAATGAAGACTTCAAAGCCCTGCTCCAGAAGAAGGGCAGCAAAGCCAGCCCTGGGACCCGGCCATCCGCTGCCGAACTGCTCAAGACCACAAACCCCCTGGCTCGGAGGGTGATCACCGAATTTGCCCCCGAGCTGGACAGTGCCAACAGCCCCAAAAGCCAGCCCTGACCTCACATGGTCCCTGCCAGCCGTGAAGGGCTGGAGAAGGCTGCGGAGGGAGTGCTGCTGTGGAATGGGTGTCCCGGCTGGGTCCCTGCATCCTGCCAGGCCTTTTCTTCTGCTTTTGTTTCTTCCTTGGAGATGCCGGCAGAGAAGCAGCCTTTGGAGCCCGAGGCCTCGTGTCTGCAGTAGGAGTTGGGCCCTTCTCAGGATGGGAGGAGCGGTGCTGTGGCTAGGATCACCCCTCGCTGAGCCAGCTCCCAGGACCGATGGTGCCCGCTGGGGAAGCAGAGTGGGGCCGTAGTGCCCAGATGGCTCAGCACCCACAGCACAGCTCGCTTGAACCCATCTGGTCCCTCGGCATGTGGTGCTGTAAACGGCTTTCCTGAAGTGCAGTGGTGATGCTCTTCTCTTCCCTCTCCTCTGACCTTGTACCTTGAGTTGCCCAGGCAGGGGCCCCAGGATTAAGCTTGGCTGATGCACTTTGGGAAGACCTTACGGGGTCGGCTGGCATTGAGGTTGCTTTGGAATAGCCACAAGTGGTGTCCCCTCATCATCCTGAGTGCCCTCCCTGCTGCATGGGGAGCAGGCACCCCAGCATCCACACCCAGTGCCGTGGCCTTAGGCCACAACCCAGCCCCTTGAAAGCCCCCAAAATGCTGCATTTCAGAGCTCCTCAGCTCTTGGTCCAAAAGCATACCCCAGGGTCACCTCCACTGCCAGCTCCAGGGAGCCTCATCCTGCCAGCTGCACCATGCATGGGGGTCCACCAGTCTCTCTGCTCTCTGCAGCCCCCCAGGTTGTTGACTGTGAGTGACATGGGGTGTAGGATGAGGGCTGTGCCAAGGCAGCACTTCGCCGGCTCTGCACAAGTGCCCTGCAACAGCATCTATCAACATCTGCCACATCACTTACTGGAGGTTCCGAGTTACTGCCAAGCTACCCAGACAGATGTCACCTAAGCCACCTCCTGGTGACTCCCAGGGTCCCTCCAGGGTTGCCCACCACCTGCCTGTGCCTGCTGGCTGCCAGGAAGCTGTGTGAGGTGAAGCAGGATGAGTGCCTGCACAATTGGCAAAGCTGCACCACACCACTATCAGAGTGCTGCTGGCAGTGCCACCATCCCCTGGCACATACAAGATCCTTGTCATTTTGAGCATCTCATGGCCTGGGACATGATGCCAAAGTGTGTCCCATGGTATGTGCCTGCCCATGAGGCTGCCTGGGTGGGTGCCACGAGGAGGTGGCATGTGTCACAGTGGCACTGGGGGACACAGTGCTGGCACAACTGCCTTGCCCAGCCCTGCCACAGTGGGGGTTTCCACATCCCCTGCTGGATGCCTGCCCTTTGGGGCACAATGGAAGGTGCAGGGTGGGATTTGTCCCCTTCACCTCTGGCTGCTTCTTCCTGGCTTGGCTCTGGCACGTTGGTGACAAAGGCCACAATGAGGGGCAGTGAGGGAGGGGCGGTTGCCAGGACCAGGGCAGAGCTGGGGCAGGATCGTGAGGAAGTACCAGACCCAGCCTGTAGCCAGAAGGAAGGGGCCAGCCCCTGGCCGAGGAAGAAGCTCAGTGTTTAGGACAACTTCCATCTTATTTCTGTGAGCTCCAGCCCTGCTGTGCATGGGGCAGAGCAATGTGGCCAGGTCTGGGCACCATAACAGTCTCTCCAATGGGCCAGAGCTGGACTGGGTGATCCCTGCACCCCCGGGAGCTCTGCCTGAGGAGCAGAGCTCTCTGCGAACACACACACACACACACACACGCACACGCACACACGCACACACACACACACACACACACACACACACACACAGAGCCCCCATCCTCACACCCATGGAGGATTTGCTCCTAAAGGAGGCTCCCTGGGTGGTTCCCCCTCCCCTCCCTCCCATTACTTGCACACTGCTCCCTTCCCTCTCCTGGGGCTGCAGATTGAAGCCTGCAATTAAGATCCAGGTTGAGAAACTCAGGAAAAAAAACAAACCACACAAAAGCCCTAAGGAATTCCCATGCTTCACCCCTATCCCACGGCGCTCCTGCTGCACCAGGACCCGGCAACAGGGTGCTGAGGGGGCAGGACAGGGCCTGGGAACAAGCTCTGGGGACGGGTATATTTTGCACATGACTGCTCAGGAAACTGGTGGTGGTGGAGGAGGAGGTGGGCACCAGTGGGCAACTGGGGACAAGAACGGGGTGGGGACACCGGATGGGCCAATGTCTGGGGGCTCGGGTGGATCCTGGCTGCCCAGGCGGGGTTGAGATGAAGGATGGAGACCCTGGCCGGAGGAACGCGCTCTTTCCGGGCTGAGAGCTCGCCCCCCGGCACTTTGCTTCCCCCTCCCTCCGGCCGTGGAGGCAGAACCGCTCCCGCGGCTGTGGGGCAGCAGCTCTCGGTCCCTCGGCTGCACCCGGCCGGTGCCAGCCCTGGCCCTGCAGAGCTGCTGAGCGTTGTACTTGCTGATCTCGCCGGCTTGGTAAAAACTGCTCCCTGCTGACGCTGCCTCCGCGTCCTGCTTCTTTCCCCTGGGGGTCGAGGATGGGGATGGGTGGAAGAGCACCCTCCGAGAGCCTCCGGGTGGCTCCAGGAAGCCCACAGCCGCATTGACTGGGGCCTTATATTGTCAGCTACCTGCTCATGTGTCCCCCAGTAGTTCTGAGTGAGCGCAGTGGCACTGCAGGGTGTTCGGGGGCTGGCCAGGGTGGATGCTGAGGATGGCAGGGTGGCATTGGGTGCGGGGGCTGTGGTTGGATTTGTGGTTCAGGGGGCAGGTGGATGGGCGCTGGGGGCAGTCCAGGGTGGCAAGGACAGCCCATAGTAGGCTCTGGGGCAGCCGTGTGTGGCGGCTGGGCACTCGGCACAGCCGGGTCGGGCCTCTGGAACAGGCTGTGACGTCCGCGGAACCCAGGCTGTGGAAGGCAGCATCTGGTGCCGAACTACAGCAGGTAGCCGCCGGCGCAGCCGCTGCCTGTTCTCCGCCGCGGGGCCCTGAGCCGCGGGGTTGGGGTGTTCACGCAAGTGCCGGGCGGAAGCGTGGCGGAGTGGAGGTAGCGCCAGTGGAAGTCCCAGACCGGCGCGGCGCGGGCAGCCTCGGGGCCTCGGCGGGGCCTGACGGCGGCAAGATGGCGCCCAAAAAGAAAGGCGGCGGCAAGGGTGGAAAGGGTGAGCGGGGCTAGGAGGGCAAGGGTGAGCGAGGTTGGGGGGTGTGCAGCAGGGTCTGAGATGCCCTGTCCCGGCCTGGCCGGGTGGTCTGGGGGCTGTGAGGGCCGGGCCGGTCTCAGGGCGATGCGTTCACAGGCGGTGGCGGCGACGACGGCGGCAGCAGCAGCAGCGAGGGCAAAACCCAGGGCCCGAGGGGAGGTGGCAGCGCTGTGAAGGTGAGCCCGGGGTGCGAACAGGGACCTTGGGGGCAGTCCCTGTTCTTTCATCAGTACACGGGCGGCCAGCCCGGGCCGGCCCTCCTGCCACGGTCCCACTTCACTTCCTGCTCCTAGGTTCGGCATATCCTGTGTGAGAAACACAGCAAGGCCATGGAGGCCATGGAGAAGCTGAAGTCCGGACAGCGCTTCAGTGAGGTTGCCTCGCAGTACAGCGAGGACAAAGCCAGGCAAGGGGTACGTGTTGTACCCACCACGCCGACGTATGTTCTCAGGGAGGGGAACAAGGGGGTGCAGTTGTATTCAGGAGAAGTAGGTCCCATGCCTGAGGACACTGCTCTTGGGGAGACCTTCCCATGTGCCTTCAAAAAGCCTGCTGCTGGCGGTTTCAGGCACAGTGTGGGATGGGCAAACACTGGTCGGGGCAGCCTTCACTGCAGGGCAAAGGCACAAGCAGCACCACTAGCTCAGCTAAGAATACAGAGAACCACAGAACGTTGTGGTTAGGATTGAGTCAACCTGGCACTGCCAAGCTCGCTGTACAGCAGAGCTGAGACACCCAAGATCCACACTGCCATGGGCAGCGCTGGGCAGCGCTCACGCAGAGCAGAGCCCGCTCATGGTGTGGCTTCAGCTCAGTGCTTGCTGAAGGGAGCCCAGTGTAAGTGTCTCTTCCCTGCACTGTCCTCCCTAACAGCATAGTGAGATGCTGCTGGGACAGGTTTGCTGTCCCACAGCCACCTTGTCCACCCTCCGTTGCTGATGAAGCTGCATTGCAGTGAGATTCTCATAGGGTAACCCTGATGGTGCCTCCTTCCAGGGGGACTTGGGCTGGATGACCAGAGGCTCCATGGTGGGACCTTTCCAGGAAGCAGCATTTGCCTTGCCTGTGAGCAGCATGGACAAGCCAGTGTACACAGACCCTCCTGTCAAAACCAAGTTCGGGTACCACATTATCATGGTGGAAGGCAGAAAATAAAGTGTGAGTGACCCATTGAATGCTTGATTCCCAAGAACTTCCCAGACACTCTGGCCTTGGAGCAGGTCAGTGCTGACCAGCAGCATACCTGGAGGCAGCAGCTGTCCCTGCTGTTGTGGCAGGACACAGAGCACAGCTGGCAAGGAACAGGACCCTGCCTGGAGAGGTAAAGTGTCCCCTGAAGAGGTGAGACAAGCTTCTTGCTGTTGTGGGCATGTTGTCCTCCTGCTTTGCCTTGTGGAGCCACTGCACTGGCCACCTGAATAAAGCTTTTATCTGCAGGTGTAAATGATCTGGAAAGGAATTGTTGGGGGGAGACCTTGATCATTATCCCTCCAGCAAGAGGGTGGAGACATCTCCTAGGTTTGTGTTCCAAAGCTCAGCCTGGGGCTGGCAGGACACTCCCTTATCTGTAAGCTTGGTGACACCATAGCCAGGGCTTGTGGGTGGGTGACTGAGCTTGTGGGCCTGACTGGGCATTAGGATGGGGCTGAGGGAACCTATTTGGGCAGTGGTGGGGAAGGGGTAGGTGGAGAAGGAATCCTGCATGCAAAGGTACCTCAATCTGCATCTTACCCAATGGAAGCTGAGGGATAAAGTTGTGTAACTTGGGTCTGAATGAGAAGCCCCTGAACAGCTGTGGCTTCTGTGTACCCTGCTGTTCAGAGCTCCATGTCACTGCTGCCCAGCAGGCTGTGCTGAATGACACTGTGATGATGGATGGAATGAGACAGCACCCTCCATCTTCTGCCTCCTGGAGCCTGGGCTACTGGCAACAAACTCCCCACTGCAGCCAGCCTCTTCCTGCTCAAACCAGGCACTTCTCTAGCACAGGCCTCAAGTGCTACCAGAGAGCTCATAAATGGGGAGAAAACACCGAAAAAAGAGCAAACAGCCTTTCCTAAGATCATTCCTAAGGAGCAGGGGACAGCAAAGCCAGGGCAGGTGTTTCTCCTCCCTCTCTTTCAGGGGTGTTGCTCAGAGGCAAAGGTCTGCAGAGCTCTAGCTCCTTAGTGCCTTGTTAGGAAAGGCAGCCAGGCCCTTCCACTCTGGTACCAGAGCAGATGTGGCCTTGTTTAAGGGATGCTCTATTAATAAACTTCTTGTTTCCAGGCTACCAGAACTTTGTTCTGCCTATTAGCAGAAGCACACTGGCACATCTCCAGTACCCACAGGCCTGTTGTTTGTCACAGCCCCCGGAACAAAGGATTCAGATGCAGCAGGCTGGTTTCCTCCCCCAGGTGTGGAAGTGTGATCACATTGTGATATAACTGCAAACTCTGCAGAAAAGAGGGGGTTTTGCAGTGCCACATTTGAGCTTAGACCTGGCAGCTGGGGTGCTGGCCTCCAGTACTTGGAGGACTTCGAGCAGCAACCATCTTTTTTTTTTTTTTTTTTTTTTTTTTTTTTCTCCTTATCAGAGGACTGCTGGTGCTGCCCAGACAGGCTGTGGCTTGCATCAACCAAGCTCTCTGAATGCAGATGGGAACACTGCTTCCGTGGGAGGCTCTGACTCTTGGTCGAGTGGATGAAGGAAAGGTGATGATGGTGTAATGCTTGAGTCAAGAACTTGCTCAGATTCATGGATGTTGAATTGTTTCACTGTCATGCTGCTGATTGATCAGCTCTGTGTCCATCCTGGACACAGCTGGTACCAGTTTCTCAGATTCACAGAATGTTTGGTGTCAGAAGGAACCTCCAGAGATCAGATCCAACCCCCTGCCAAAGCAGGATCACCTAGGACAGGCCACACTGGAATGCATCCAGGCAGGTTTTGAAAGTCTCCAGAGAGGGAGACTCCATAGCCTCTCTGTGCAGCCCATTCCAGGGTTCTGTCACCCTCATCATAAAGTGTCTCCTTGTGTTGTGGTGGTTTCTCTTCAACCAAGTCATCAGCAGTCAGATTGGTCATTTTGGAGATGACCTCTTCCTCTGGCAGGTCCTTAACTACTTTGTTTTCGTTGTTTGCTGAAACCTCCTGCTCTGGTACTACAAAGTTCTTCCTGGTGAGGGATGGCATAACAGGAGTGCTGCTGTCACCAGGATCCTCAGGAAGAGAAGCATCTGGCTTCCTCCACCAAGACCACTCTCAGGCTTTCAGGCTTTCAACCATAAGTTGCTCTCTTAAATGTGTTTAACTGACATGGTAAGTGAAGGCACGAGCTCAAAAGCAGCTCATGCAGAAATCAATCCAGTGTACAGTGTATGGGACTCTTCCTAGATACTGCAGAACAGGGAGTGAGCTACTGGGAAACAAAACCTTGTTCTTGAAATGTGAAGCTGAGGAGTGGAAGCTCAGAGTAATAAAACAGGCTTAAGGCCTGATTTTTAAGGTAACAGTTTTCCCCTTTTTTAAGATTTCTTCACCTCCTGCAATTCCCTATGCTAGTCCCTACAGCAGAACAATGCTCACACCTGCATTGTATTGCAACATCTATACAAAGAAGAGTAAATAAACCCATCATTATTGGTCTAACTAATTCCTTAAGGCTAAAGCCCAAATCAGGAATCCACAATGAGAGTCAATTCCATATTTGTGAGAATCCCCAGGTTGTGTCTTCCTCTTCCACCCCATGCAGAGTCCTGGCTGCTTTTATTCATTCCCCTATTTCACTGATGTCTGTGGCTATCTTGCCACTTTGCTCTTATCCCTTTGTCAGTCTGACAGGGGGAAAGTCTCAGGCCTTCCTAAAAGGTATCAAAGATCACCAATAATCACTTGTCAATATTCCTCATGTGCAGCCCTAGATTTTTCTGTGTTTTGCACTACAGGTTTAGCACCTTTAGCAGGTGGCCTAATTTTAGCTCTTACTCCAAATTTTCTCTCCGATTGTCATCATAAAGGCTCCAGCTCCCAGATGCATATATTTTGTCTTATTTACTAAAGACTAAAGAGGGTTCTTTGGGTTTGTTTGGTTGTTTTTTCTTTCTCTTTTTGAGATCTTGCAGCAGCACTGTACAAGTGAGCTCTTTTTTTTCATTTGGGTTTTGGGGCTTTGTTGTTGTAATACAGTTCTTTCACTCAAGGTTTCACATTTAACATTAACAAGGTGAATATCTTCTGGTTTCTTTCTTATAGCTCTCAAATCCTGCATCCTTTTATAACTTCCATTTTGCTTTTAAAAAGGAAGTGTGGGGGTTCACACTCCACTGAGGGATCAAGTGCTCTGTCAAGAGAAGTGTGAGCAGCAGGATGAGGGAGGTGATTCTGCCCCTGAACTCCACTCTTTGTGAGACCCCACCTGCAGCTCTGCATTCAGTCTTGGGGCACCAGCATAAAAGGGACATGGAGCTGCTGGAGCAGGTCTAGAGGAGCACCATGAAAATAAGAGAGTTGGAGCACCTCACCTCTAGGGACAGGATGAGAGAGCTGGGGCTGTTCAGCCTGGAGAAGTCTCCAGGGAGACCTCAGAGCAGCATTTCAGCACCTGAAGGAGACCTGGGAAGGGACATTTTATAAAGGCTTGTAGTACTAGGACAAGGGGCAATGCCTTTGAGCTGGAAGAGAGGAGATTTAGGCTGGAGATTAGGAAGAAATTCTTTAGGGCGAGGCTAGAGAGACACTGGAACAGGTTGCCTGGAGAGTATTGCCAGAGAGCTCATAAATGGGGAGAAAACACTTAGGAAAACAGCGTTTCCTAAGATCATTCCCAAGGAGCAGGGGACAGCAAAGCCAGGGCAGGTGTTTCTCCTCCCTCTCTTTCAGGGGTGTTGCTCAGAGGCAAAGGTCTGCAGAGCTCTAGCTCCTTAGTGCCTTGTTAGGAAAGGCAGCCAGGCCCTTCCACTCTGGTACCAGAGCAGATGTGGCCTTGTTTAAGGGATGCTCTATTAATAAACTTCTTGTTTCCAGGCTACCAGAACTTTGTTCTGCCTATTAGCAGAAGCACACTGGCACATCTCCAGTACCCACAGGCCTGTTGTTTGTCACAGCCCCCGGAACAAAGGATTCAGATGCAGCAGGCTGGTTTCCTCCCCCAGGTGTGGAAGTGTCCCATCACATTGTGATATAACTGTGCAAACTTGTTGGGCACTAAATGTGCTTGAGGCAGGAGGAAGCAGCAAAATTCAGTGCCCTGTTGTTGCAAGGAAAGACCATGCAGAAGGTGGAGAGTGATGGGCATATGCTGGCCACACTGGTCTCAGTGTGGTGGCAAAGGGACAAGTCAGGGTAGCAGAGCGCTGCCAAGAGACAGGGCAAGGCTCTTCTGGGTTTAAGCTTGTGGGCAGTTCTGAGCTGTGAGTCCTCCTCATGGTGCCTGCAGCACCAGAGGGAGATAATCAGTCACTACTGCTAAAAGGGGGGTGGGAAAGAGGGTCAGAGACCTTCCCCCACCCCACAGTGAAGATGCAGCTTCAAGCTTCTGATTCCTTCTCTTGCTGCCTTTGTGCTGAGGAAGGGAATAAATGGGGCTGAGTTCAGACCAGAGCCTTCCTTGGCCCCTGCAGCAACACCAGGTGGCCTGGGGTGCTCAGTATGTTGCAGCACCCAGGGGCTAATTTCTCTTCAAGGCCTTTCCTGCAAGAACTGGAGCAAAGGAGGTTTTGCAGTGCCAGATTTGAGCTTAGACCTGGTAGCTGTGGTGCTGGCCTCCAGTGCTTGGAGGACTTTGAGCAGCAATCATATTTTTTTCTCTCCTCCACAGCAAACCCATTCTCAGACCAACTCCAGACTGGGTTGGTAGCTCAGCCAGATCGAGAATGATGTTCAGGCAGAGAAATTAGATTCTTTTGAGTCAGAGAGGGAGGAACTACAGCAGCCTGAGGTCTGACTTTGACACCTTCAGTGTCTTCCCAGCAGAGGCAGCGACAGAAGCTGAAGGGCAGGAAATTGACACTAGGGCTCCAAGCTCAGAGAAATATTTAGACAAAAAGACCTTTTTTATTAAATAGTTAAAGAAGAGCATGAACTGTTTCATCTTTGTGACCTGAGCCCACCATGAACCCCTTTCCCAACAATTGGATCATTAAACTTCCCTCATGTGGGAGCTGCTGCATCTGTTGTTGCCACCACTGATCTGTGCACTGCAGCCACCCCACTTCTAGCTCAGAAAGACTATGGTGATGCAGTTCCAACATTTCAGAAGGCCAGGACAGGCTGTCAGTAACAAGGGCACCCCCACTTCATTTAGGGTCTAGTAGCCTGTACAGGATTATGGTCAGACATAACTTCAGGATCTCCATTTTTAATGTCCAGAGCTTGCGGGAAGCAGTTCAATGCCTCCTGCAGCTGTCCATTACCCTGAAGTTTCTTCCCACTGGCCACCAAGGAACTTTAGTCACCTACAGGAGAGGAACCCTGACCAACCTCCTTCTCAGAGATATTTTTTCCTGGGTGAAGTAATCTACCTAGGGACCAGACTGCAGTTTATCATCACCACTGGTTTCCTCCTGAGAGGCCTCTGTGTCCTCTTCTCCATACTGCTCAGAGGCCAGGGTGTCCAGGTGGAAGGACTCTCCAGTTGTGTAAAGTGTTTCTCCAGCAGGTTCTTCCCCAGGCTCAGCAGATTCCCCACTACATTCCTCAGCTTCATCTTCCACAATGTACTCTTGCTCCTCACCACTGCCATCATCATCATCATCTTCTTCTTCATCAGTGGTTTCCATTTCTCCAATATCCTCAACCTCATCTACCACCCTGTAGATGAGTGATCTCCTAGAAGCAGTGGATCTGTTCCCACTGTTGGTTAGTCTGGGAGAAGAGATGGTTTTTGGTGTGCCACTGTCACATTTAGGAGTGGAGGCACTGATTCCCTCTGGGAACTGGAGTGGAGAGCTGCTCTGGGGAGGGAACCTTCTTCCAGCCAGGTTTTCCTCCAAGATCATAACAGAGTCACCTTCCTCCTCACTGTCTGAAGCAATTCTTTGTGCACGCTTCCTTCTACCGGCAGTGAAGACCACACCACTTGCCTCTGATGCCTCACTCCCTTCTGGGGAGCCTGGCTCTTCAGCTGGCTGATGGAGCTTTCCAGAGTCACCAGCCTCACTTGGCCAGGCTTTGGATGGAGATTTTTTGGTTGGAGAGTCAAAAAAGCTTTCTGTTTTCAGCTGGGAAAGCTCCTTTTCTGGGTGCTCTGGTGATCTTCCCTTGCTTGTGCCATCTTGACATTCATCTTCAGAATCTTCCAAGAACAGATTGAAGTCAACTTGATCCCGGAGAGAAAGCACAGACATACCCTCCTCCAAGCTGGCTTCTGACACATGAGACTTCTGGAGCCCAGTGTGGATTTTTGGTGTAACATTTGATAAACTTGGCCCTGCAGCAGCTAGAGCCATCTCAGGAGCTACAGCCAGCTCAGCACCATCCTCCTCCTCCTCCTCCATCTCTAAGGCAGCATGTGGATCAAACACCTGACGTGACTTTTCTGCATCTCTTTGGGGATTATCAGCCATACCTGACCTATCTGAGGACTGCTGATGGTGCCCAGACAGGTTGTGGCTTGCCTCAGCTGGACTTTCTGAATGCAGGTGGGAATACTGCTTCTGTTGGAAGTTCTGACTGTCTTGGTCAAGTGGATGAAGGCCAGGTGATGATGGTGTAATGCTTGAGTCGAGAATTTGCTCAGATTCTTGGATGGTGGATTGTTTCTTTGTCCTGCTGGTGTTAATTGGTTCCACGTCTGTGCCAGACACATCTGATGCCAGATTCTCTTCATCCAAGTCAGCGACAGTCAGAGTGGTCATTTTGGAAGTAACCTTCTCCTCTGTGAGGTCGATAATTCTGTTGTTCTCATCATCTCCTGAAGGTGACACGAAACGATTTGTGTTGCTGAGCCCTGGGGACGGCTTCTTTGGCTCGCGAATCCGCTCTGAGGGTCTCTGCCACATCTCCTCACACTCATTCCTGATGCTCTCCAGCCGGTGGTCTCTCAGCTGGGACTCCAGCTGCACCAGCTCATGGGCCTTCTGCACCCGCTTCTGGATGTACTGGTGGTGATCCTCATTCTCAGGCTGCTCCTCGGGAGCCATTTCCCCAGTGTAGACCAGGTCATGATCAGAGATGCCAAACATCTGCAGCGAGTGCAGGTAGGCAATATGCTCATCCAGCTGCACGTCGCTCTGTCTCTGCATGGCGTGCAGAGACTGCAGCTGGATCTGAGTGGCAGAGGCTCGAGTATCTTCTAGAGTGAAGAGCTCCCTTAGCTCCTGTTTGGAGAAATACCTGAAGGGGTTCTTTTTGTCACCAGTGCTCTGTTTGATCAGCGAGTCCTTAAACACTTGTCGCCTGTAAATCTTCTCCTCCACCGTGCCACAGGTGATGAGCCTGTAGATCACCACATTCTCCTTCTGCCCGATCCTGTAGGCCCTGTCCACAGCCTGAGCATCCGTAGCTGGATTCCAGCTGGGATCAAAGATGACCACTCGGCTGGCCGCCGTTAGGGTTATGCCAACCCCGCCAACCTGGGTGGTGAGCAGGAAGACGGCGTAGTCACGGCTGCTCTGGAAGGTGTTGATGCGCTTCTCCCGCTCCGTCAGGTGGGTCACCGTCCCGTCAATGCGCATCAGCTTGAAGTGCCGGCGGGCCAAGACATGCTCGATGATGTCCAGCATCTTCCTCGACTGTGAGAAGACCAGCGTGCGGTGCCCCTCCTCACGCAGCCTCTCCAGCAGCCCCACGAGGAACAGCATCTTTCCCGACTCCTGAATCAGGGTCTCATCGGACAGGTGATCGATTTTATTGGCAGCTGAAGGCATTCCCTCATCACTCCCGTGCTCCTGCTCTTCCAGGCCCAGCTGGATACAGGCTCTCACAGGCAGAAGCCTGGGGTGGTCACACAGCTTCTTCAGGACAGTCAGCTCAGCCAGAGGGGATCGTGTTGTCATCAGCACTTCTTTCACATGGTCCAGCGAGAGAAAGTTCCTGTAAATCTCTTCCTGTACTGAAGACAAGTACACCCACACCACAAAGTCATTCTTCCTGGTGAGGGATGGCATGACAGGACCGCTGCTGTCACTGGGGTCCTCAGGAAGAGGAGCATCTGGCTCGTCAGCCGGATTGGTTTTGATATCTTCTTTGGTTCTCCTGAGGAAATATGGCTTTATGATGGTCATTAGGTTCTCTGACATCTTTAGTCCCAGTGCTTTCTCACCCAGTGTTGCATCCTTCTCCCTTGCCCTGGTGATAGGATTCTCATATTCCATTTTAAAGGTCTTGGCTGTCCCCAGGAGGGATCCTTGGCAGGCAAAGTCAAACAGGGACCACATTTCTCGCAGGTTGTTCTGCACAGGGGTGCCTGTGAGGAGCAGGCGATGCCTGGCAGGGATGGCGTACACACACTTGGTTGTCTTGTTGGATGGGCACTTGATTTTATGGGCCTCATCCAGGATGATGTAGTCCCACACAAACTCCTGCTCGTTACTACTGGCTAGCTGCTTCCAGTTGTTAATGAGCATCTGGTAGCTGGTGATGACAATGCCATTCCTCCGCTGGACCTTCTCCAGATTCCTGTTGCGCTCCATCTTGCTGGTGCCATGAAACTCCTTGACACGCAGGCCGGGGGTCCAGCGGGCAAACTCAGCCAGCCAGCTGCTGATCAGAGTGGTGGGCATGATGAGCAGGACATGCCGGATGAGCTCAGCATCGAACATGCCTGAGAGGAAGGCAATTACCTGGATGGTCTTGCCCAGGCCCATGTCGTCAGCCAGGATGCCTCCGGGTCGGCCCTCCTGGTGTAGGCGATACAGAAAGGCAACACCTTCGCGCTGGTGCTGGAAGAGCTTCTTGTGCATCTCCCCGTAGATCAGCAGCCCACTGCTGCACACGTCCACGAAGCCTTCCTCCTCCTCGTCGTCCTCCTGCTGCTCCTGCTGCATTACCGCCAGCACCTCCTCCACCCGCCGTATACGGCCCAGCAGCTTCTCGTTGGGGAGGATGGCAACCGCCAGCCGGAATAGCCGCAGGGCCTCCTCCAGATCTCCGTTCGCCGCTGCAGCCTTCCCGTCCTTCACTAGCCTGCGGAAACCAGCGTTAACGCCGGGGCTGCCCAGCCCAATCGCCCAAACCCCGGTCCGCACGGCCTCTAGCACCCCATTCCCGGGGGCTTTCACCGCTTCAGTCCACCCTCCGGTTCCTGCCTGGGCTGCCGTCAAGCAGCCACACATTCCCCCCCATCTGTCTCTCTGCTTATTCCCGGCATCACCCTGGTCCGTCTTTAGTTCTACTGGGTGGATGCGTGATGCTGTGGTCTCTCCCTTCGCATCCAGCCTTTCGCACCGCACCCTGGCTGCTTACCCTCGGTACTGCTCCGCCAGCCCCAGGGCCGTTTCCACCACCATCCCGATTCCACCTCGGTCTCCCCGGGTGGATCGCCCCCCGTCCAACCAGCCTTCCGTACAGCGCCCTTTCCAACTGCTCACCCGCGATACTGCCTTTGATTCTCCTCCTCCAGCCCCTGGGCCGCCATGGCGCCACGCTTCAAACGCCGGCACCTCCCGTCATGCCCCGGGCCCGCCACCAACCAGCGCCCACTGCTGCTGCCACCACCCCTTGGTTGAGCCCCGCCCCCCTGTGGAGCCCCGCCTCTTTCCGTGCTCTACCCAATCCCTAAGCCCCGCTCTCTTGATGAACCTCCGTCCTTTCAGGTGCGGCCCCGCGGTGCGGCCCTCCGGTTCAGCTCCGCCCCTCTCGGTAGCTTCCCGGAGCCCCACGTCTCCTGGAGCAGTCCCGCCCCAGACCTGCCCCCTCGGTTCTCAGGCGTAGGGTGATGCAGTCCGCCCTCCGGCAGGGGGCAGTGTGATAGGCGGGCAGGCGAAGGATCTGTACCGCGTCGGTGATCAGCACGAAGTCTCCGGGAGACGGAGGCGCCGCCATGGAGCGGCCCGCTGCGGCCTGCAGCCTGCTCGTATCCGCCGGGACCTGCCCCGGGGAGCTGTGGAGGGAGGGACGGGGCCAGCGAGGGCTGTGGGGGTGGAGGGCTAGGCGGTCACGGTGCTTTCCTTAGCTGCGGTGCAGAGCGTGGCTGGCGAGGAGGTGCGGGCTGGGCGGCGGGAGCCGTGCGTGCTCAGCCTGAGCTGGCGGGGCGGCCGTTACGGGTGAGTGCTGGGACGCGGCGGGGGGAGCTCGTTTCGATAGGGCTAGTCTGGCGCCGATTGTCTGCCGGGCCAACCAGGTTGCCCCGGCCGCTGCGCCGGTGAGTCCGGTTTGTTGTGTTGCTGCCGGGGTTCGGGGCCGTGCGGGCGCCTGGTTCCGGGGCGGTTCGTTCCTCTTCCACCGCTGTTGAGTCTCCGACTGGCCAAGGCTATACCGAGCTGGCCACAGTTGCCGTAACTCTCCCGGGGAGCTGAAGGTCTTGAGCCGCTGCGTTACGAGCAGGGCTGGGGCAGAGCGGGAGCTGGCAGCCGTCTCTTCGCCGCTACTCTTGCCTGCAGCGCGGGCGCGGCGTCCGGCGGGTAGGGCGGTAAGATGCGGGCTCTGGAGCTCTGCTTCTCCGCTTCGCTTCCCTGCTCGTCCGGCTTTCTCCGAGGAGCCGGAGCCGCTGCCGCTGCACTCTGAGGCCGAACCTACCCCGCAGGAGGGAGAGTTGAGCGGCACTTTAAGCCTCGCCCCAAGCATCCCTGTCCCGCGGCACTCAGCCTCTTCTCCGCTCCCAGCAGCATGGCGATAGAAACAAACACTGCTGCGTCTCATTGCCGGTGCTGCACTCACCGGTGTCGGTGCACGGGTATGGTGGTGTTTGGTGGTTTTACCGGGCTCTGCTCTCTCTCCAGGATAGTTATCCAGCGGCAGGCTGATAAGGGAGGCTCCGATCCCGATTACATCCCCATCAACAGCCGCTTTAAGTGCGTGCAAGGTACTGAGCTGGGGGCCTTTTTGCTGGAATTGAGGAACCTGCTGCTGTTATTGGGAAAACCCACATTTGGAGGAGTTTCTTTGCCTGCTTCCTGGGCGCCCATGTAGATTGAACCCATCCCCATGGAACTACACCACAGTTTGTGGAGCCCTGCCTCTTCCCCACCCCATGGGCAGGAGCTGGACTGGGACTGATGAGCTATGGGCTCATGCTGAGCCAACATCTTCAGAACTTGTCTGTAGTGACTGGTATTTGTTTTCTGCAACTGGCTGTCTTCTCCATAAGAGCAGGAGCTGGGAGCTTTACTCCAATTCATCTTTAGATCCAAACTTCTCTAAGATCTGGTGAGCTGTCAAGTCCCAGCAGCTGTGGAATGGGGAAAAAGCTCTAGGCATTGTCTTGGGCTAACCCCAAGCAGCAGTGTGTGTTCTTGGGGCGAGGGTTGGTTGGGGACTGAAAGCACCTTTCACTGGACCAGCTCATCCCTTTCTGTGCAATTCAGGATGGTTCAGCCCATGGCGCTTGCTGTGTAGAAAACTGTAGTTCTTTGTCAGCTTGGTCCTTCCTAGAGAATGGTGTTCAGACTGTTCAGGTGTATGGGAACTCTAGATATTGGGAATCTCCCCAGTCAGGCATGAGTTATGGGAAGTTGCCAGCCAGGCTGTCTGAGCATGACCCTTCTTTAGCCATTATTGGCAGCTCAGGTGTTAATTGAAGCTATTTGTTCCTTTGCTAGGACTCTCTCATGCAGGCAGTTCTCAACTCCTGCAGCACTCAGTGTGAGCTCTCCTGATCCTGTTTTTCTCCTTTGCAGAGGCAGAAGAGACTCTGCTGATCGATATCGCCACCAATAGTAAGTTCTATGACCTGCAGCCACATGGCCAAAGCTCCTCCACACTTGGGGTTTGTCTCCAGGGGCTGAACTTCCCCTGATGATGTTGTGTGGCTCTTTTAGACAGTCATGACAAACATGGTCTGAAATGCCCAGGTTAGATTATTGGCAGTTGGTCAAACTTGAGCTTCTTAAATCTTTCCTGTGGGCCCTGCTCTGTCCCCTTCACCACCATCACGCTTCTGGCTTCTGTGTCCTCAAGCTGAGGTGACAGTTGGCCTTTTTCAGTGCTGACAACACTTGGTCTCATCAGCGATTCTGCTGTCCCTTTCAGGAAACATTTATTAGTCCTTTCAGAGCTCTTCTCTGAGGTTGTAGTAGGGAGAAGAATTCCTGAAGCCAGTAGGTGGGGTGGGAGATCTCAGGTGTAGAGCTGCGGTAGCTTAGGTTCAGATTCTTGTTGGAAAAAGGAGCTGGACCTTGGCTGTTATTGATGAGCTGGGAGCACAACCAGAAAGCCTGGTCCCAGCTGCATGAAGCAGCCCTGTCTGACCCTGTGAGCCTGTGTCTCTGCCTGAAGCAGGCTGCAAGGTCCGCATCCAAGGGGACAAGACAGCAGAGCGGCTCTTTGAGATCCCCGATGAGGAGCAGTGCCTGGGGTTCCTCTCAGAAGTGCAGAGCATCCAGGAAGGTGAGCAGAGCTGTTGGTGAGTTTGTGATACCCTCTGGCCACCAGCAGCTACTGACAGGGCTGATCTCTTTTCAGCCCACATGAAAGCTGCTCTTCCTGAATCTAAGGACTTGGTCAGCTGGCGTCAGGTGGAGAAGAACCTCCCAGCTCTGTCACAGACCTCTTCTTCAGGTGCTGGACTATTGCCTTGGTGTGCTGTGTGCAGTGGTGGGGCCTCTGGTTAGGGCCCCGTGTCCAACCCTGCACTGGTTTCCTCACTTGCATCGCCCTGCACAAAACTAAACATCTTGGTCCTGTTGCCATGGACTGTTGATTCCCTCTTGATTGTTGCCTTCTGCCTTGGTTTGTTCCTTCACCCCCTCCCTCCCTCACTTGGGGTTAGTGCCCCTTTCTGACATTCCCCAGTCACCAGCATTGATATGTTGCCATCACATTAGCTTCGTCCCTTGCTGTGGAGTTATTTTTTCCCCTCTGAGCTGTTTGATGCCGTTCTTCAGGGCATGTTGGTCTTTTTTTTTTTTTTTTTTTTTCATTACAGGAGCTCTGGGGTTTGATGATGACTTCAACACTCTAAGCCTGGAAGAGAAGAGGAACATGCAGAACCACCAGGCGGGGTCTCGCCGGGAACCCCCACGTCCTCCACCCATACCTCAGAACAGGCAGTAAGGAATGGGGTGGAGCTGTTCACTTTTGTCCTTCTCTTCCTAGGCAGCAGAGCCAGTTTCATTCTGCTCTGGCTTCCTTCCTAGACTACCCCGAGAGAGGGAAGGTACCTCCAGAGACCAGCCCGAGGTGACCAACACCATGCGCAAAATGTTCCTTCCCAACACGCAGCTGGGGCAGAGAGAAGGCCTGATCAAACATGTGCTTGCCAAGAGGGAGAAGGACTATGTCAACCTTCACAACTTCAGGTGAGGGACAGACAGAGCTGTTTAATTCCTTCTGTGAGCTCACGCCTTGCCTGGGGTTGCAACCTGACAGCTCTGAGGTGTGGCCAGTGTGGGTGGCTGAAGGAGGATCAGTGCAGCCTGCAAGTCAACAAGTGCCCGGGGTGCAGCTTCTCCTTTTGCATCTGTGGCTGTCAGATCTCTGGGCTCTCAAGTGAGGCTGAAACTGTTGTGCAGAGCGGACCAAGGCAGCTGTCCCACCACGCTGCTGTAGTGCTTCCACATGGGATAGGATGTTAAAAGAGCCAGATACTTGCTGCTCCCACTGAAATGTTATGGAATCATAGAACAGACTGACAAAATGGTTTGGCTTGGGAGGAACCTTCAAGATCATCTAAATCCTGTCCAACCTGGACGCTACCTTGGCTGTGCTCTTGTGCTTCTTGCTGCATTTTCTAACAGTTCACCTGCTTTTCTGCTCTAGGTTTTTTGTGGGGACGTGGAATGTGAATGGGCAGTCTCCAGACAGCAGCTTGCAGCCCTGGCTGGTGTGTGACCTGGAGCCTCCAGACTTCTACTGCATTGGGTGAGCGGCAGTGGCCTCGTGTGACCTGGGACTGGGTTCTTAGTGGCCCTGACTTGCATACTGGTGGGTTGTGCTTGGTTTGAGTTCCTGGTGTGCTCTCAGAAGTGCCACAACCCTGAATTGTGTCTCAGAAGACCTGTATGAGGGCACAGAACTGTTTGGGTGGGCTTAGAGGAGGCTGGTGACAGAACAAAGCAGATGTCCCCTGAAGCGTTCCCAGAGCTCCCTGTCCTCTGCCTGAGGTAAAGTTTCTCCCAAGGATGTTTGCTGAGGGGCATTGGAGGAGAGTCCCAGGAGCACTGTGGTGAAATTCTGCTGCTTTATTTAGCAAGTGGGAGTAAGGAGCTGCTCTTCGAAGAGGAGCTGTTGCTAGAGGCCTCCTGTGGACCTTACTGAGACCCGAGACCTCATTGTGGCTTTTCAAGACTTCAAGCAGCTGATCAGAAAGCTGGGGACAGACTTTTGATCAGGGCCTATTGTGACAGGACAAGGGCTGATGGTTTGAACCCAAAGAGGGAGATTCAGACTGCAGAGAAGGGAGAAATGTTTGATACTGAGGATGGTGAAAGCCTGTCCCAGGTTGCCCAGAGAGGTGGGAGATGCCCCTTCCCTGGCACCGTTGCAGGGCAGGTTGTTTGAACAACCTGCTCTAGTTGCAGATGTCCCTGCTGACTGCAGGGGTTTGGGCTGGATGACCTTCAATCCAAACCACTCATTGATTCTGTGACCTTCCTGCAGCAGGAGGCTGATCTGTGGGGAGCTGGATGTTCTAACTCAGCTGGTTTTTCAGGTTCCAAGAGCTGGACCTCAGCACAGAAGCTTTTTTCTACTTTGATTCTTCAAAGGAGCAGGAATGGCTGTTGGCTGTGGAGAAGTCCCTGCACCCTAAGGCCAAATATAAGAAAGTGAGTTCTCTTTGGTGGCGTGGGGTCTTGGAAGGAGAAATCTGGGCCAGGTTGCATCTGGAGAATCTTTCTGCCCACAGTTGTAGAGGACCTTGTACTTTGAAGTGGAAATGTACAAAGTTGGGGCTCAAATTATTGTGTAAAGCACAGAGTGGGTCTCAGGGACATGGAGAGCTCGATAAAATCATAGCAGTGGGTTTGGATCCTTTATCTCTGTCACCGTCTCAGCCTTGCAGTGGAGAAGCAAGGTGTGTCTTGAGCTGCTAAATGGAATGAATGGCTTTTCCTGGAAGGAAAGGGTTAATTTGAGGGGTGAAATCTTCCAGAGGCTGCTACCTTTCATTGTGTGAGCTGTGGCAGCAGGACTTTATTTCTTATGGCTGGTTTAGAGCCAGCTGCTGGATCTGTCTGTGCTGCAGCAAACCTTTCTGCTGTGGGTTGCAGCCCAGAGCACATCAGGCAGCTTTCTTTTCCTCATCAACCTGTGTCACCTGTCACACCCGCAGAACTGAGCTCGGTGACCTGTTTAAGGTTGTCACAGCAGGGAAATGGCATCTCACTGAGCAGAGATACCTCAAGAGGAAGCCCAGGGTCATGACCTGAACTGCCAGGAGGCTCCTCTGTTCCCTTTGCTGTGCCTGAGTTTAGGGTGAAGTTCTCCCTCTCTGGTTGAAGGGCGAGGGCAGGATATGGCTGTGGGCAGGGGGGAAGTGACTGAAGCTGTTGATAAGCCTTGTGGTTTCATGACGGTTCCACTGCTGCAGTGGGCTGAGGGCTCTATCTCTTCCTGCAGCACAAGAAGGACATGAATCTGCAGGAGTGGGCTCAGAGGAGGCCACCAAGATGATTAGAAGGCTGAAGCACCTTCCCTGTCGGGCCGTGCTGAGAGAGTTAGGGTAGTTCAGCCTGGAGAAGAGTAGGCTCCAGGGAAAGCTTTAAAGCAGCCTTCCAGTACCTGAAGGAGACCTGGGAAGGGACATTTTATAAGAGCTTGTAGTGCTAGGACAAGGGGCAATGCCTTTGAGCTGGAAGAGAGGAGATTTAGGCTGGAGATTAGAAAGAAATTCTTTAGAGTGAGGATGGGGAGACACTGACACAGGTTGCCCAGGGAGGCTGTGGATGCCTCCTCACTGGAGGTGTTCAAGGTCAAGTTGGATGTGGCTCTGACAAACCTGGTCTAGTGGGAGGTGTCCGTGCCCATGGCAGGGAGGTTGGAACTAGATGATCTTGAAGGTCCCTTCCAACCCAACCCATTCTGTGAATCTGTGAATGAATTCTTCAGTTCCAGCCTCTCCCCTAACTTGATCCCAACACATCCAATACCTCTGCAGTGACCTTGCAACCCAGTGCTCAAAAAGATCAGACCTTGTTGCTGGCTCGTAGAGCTGTGGCTCCTGTTTTGAAGCACAGGAAGGTGTGGGCTGGGAGTTGTGTTAGCTTGGCAGATGGAAGAGAAGCAGTCTGAGATCCCTGCTGGGACAGCCCATGGCAGCGCTGTGCTAGCACCTGTAGGTTGAGCTCTGCAGTAGAGAACCTGTCAGCTCCAGAGACTCCTGCCCTTAGAGAATAGGTGTGTTCTGAGGAGCAAACAGGCTATAAGGCCCAGAGACAGCTGCCTTTGAAACCCTGTGGGTTGGACATGTTTGCCTCAGGAGATACCTGTGCCTGAGTAAGGCATCTGACTCTGTCCCACACGACATCCTGGTCACCAAGCTGGAAAAACATGGACTTGCTGGGTGGAGCACTGCTGGATAAGGAATTGGCTGGATGGTCGCATGCAGAGAGTGGTGATCAAAGACACAATGTCCACTTGGAGACCAGTGACAAGTGGCGCCCCCCAGGGGTCAGTGCTGACACCAGTGCTGTTTAGCATCTTTCTCAGCCACATGTACAGAGGAATCCGTGCACCCTCAGCAAGCTTGCAGATGACACCGAACTGTGTGACACAGTCAACTTGCTAAGGGAAGGGATCCATCCAGAGAGCCTTGCTGAATTTCATGAGGTTGGTCTGGGCCCACCTCTCCAGTCTGTCCAGGTCCAAGTGTAAGGTCCTGCACCTGAGTCAGCGCAATCCCAAGCACAAATCCAGGCTGGGTGTGGAATGGCTGATAGCAGCCCTGAGGAAAAGGACCTGGGGGTCTGGGGTGATGAAAAACTCAACATGAGCCTGCAGTGTGAGTGCAGCTCAGACAGCAACCGAGTGCTGGGCTGCATCAAGAGCAGTGTGGGCAGCAGGGCAAGGGAGGGGATTCTGCCCCTTTGCTCTGCTCTCCTCAGACCCCAACTGGAGTCCTGTGTGCAGTTCTGGAGCCCTCAGCACAGGAAGGACATGGAAATGTTGGATCGAGTTCAGAGGAGGCCACGAAGATGCTCAGAGGGCTGCAGCAGCTCTGCTATGAGGACAGGCTGAGAGAGTTGGGGCTCTGCAGCCTGGAGAAGAGAAGGCTTCCAGGAGACCTTGCTGTGGCCTTCCAATGTCTGAAAGGGGCCTGCAGGAGGCTGTGGAGGGACTATTGACAAGGTCTTGTAATGACAGGATGAGGAGTAATGGGTTTAAACTGGCAGAAGGGAGATCTAAAATACGTGTTAGGAAGAAGTTCTTTGTAGTGAGGATGGTGAAACACTTCCACAGGTTGCCCAGGGAGGTTGTGGGTGCTCCCTCCTTGGAGTTGTTCAGGGCCAGATTGGTGAGGCCTTGAGCGACCTGTTCTAGTGGGAGGTGTCCCTGCCTATGGCAGGGGGTTGGAACTGGATGAGCTTTGAGGTCCCTTCCAACCTAAACAGGTACAGAACATGTGTACAGAACATGGTGAGGAACAGCAGAATATCAGGCAGGACAGAGCTGCATTCCCACTACCCTCCTGGGAACTGGGAGCCCTTTTGCTGCTGCAGGTGCAGATGGTCCGTCTGGTGGGGATGATGCTGCTCATATACGCTAAGAAGGATCAGCTGAGCCACATCCAGAAGATCGTGACGGAGACTGTGGGCACAGGGATCATGGGAAAGATGGTGAGTCACCTCTGCAAGGCACAGCACAGCCTGTGTTTGTTCCCTGGCCCGTCTCTGGTGCCTCACTGTCATCTTCTCTAGCCAACCA
>VWZE01022355.1:981864-1006425 GCA_013396675.1 Eubucco bourcierii
ACCCACCCACTCACCGCCTCCTTTCTCCAGCCAACCCACCCACTCACCGCCTCCTTTCTCCAGCCAACCCACCCACTCACCGCCTCCTTTCTCCAGCCAACCCACCCACTCACCGCCTCCTTTCTCCAGCCAACCCACCCACTCACCGCCTCCTTTCTCCAGCCAACCCACCCACTCACCGCCTCCTTTCTCCAGCCAACCCACCCACTCACCGCCTCCTTTCTCCAGCCAACCCACCCACTCACCGCCTCCTTTCTCCAGCCAACCCACCCACTCACCGCCTCCTTTCTCCAGCCAACCCACCCACTCACCGCCTCCTTTCTCCAGCCAACCCACCCACTCACCGCCTCCTTTCTCCAGCCAACCCACCCACTCACCGCCTCCTTTCTCCAGCCAACCCACCCACTCACCGCCTCCTTTCTCCAGCCAACCCACCCACTCACCGCCTCCTTTCTCCAGCCAACCCACCCACTCACCGCCTCCTTTCTCCAGCCAACCCACCCACTCACCGCCTCCTTTCTCCAGCCAACCCACCCACTCACCGCCTCCTTTCTCCAGCCAACCCACCCACTCACCGCCTCCTTTCTCCAGCCAACCCACCCACTCACCGCCTCCCTTCTCCCTCCCTCCAACCACCTTCTCTCCCCAGGGCAACAAGGGTGGGGTGGCCGTGAGGTTCGTGTTCCACAACACCACCTTCTGCATTGTCAATTCTCACCTGGCCGCTCACGTGGAGGACTTTGAGCGGCGGAACCAGGACTACAAGGACATCTGCGCTCGGATGAGCTTCGAGGTCCTCGACGATGGTCTACATCAGCTCAACATCATGAAACATGAGTGAGTTTAGGTTGCTCTCCTCCCTTTGGAATTGCTGCTGAATGATCCAAATCCAACTCAAAAGGTGGAGGCCAACAAGGAGGTTAAGAGTTTTTTAACCTGGTGCAAAGGATCCAGGATCCTGCAGCTAAATACCAAAACCATTTCAAAAGAAAATGTAGAGTGGATTAGTGCAGAAAAAACTTCAAAGAGGAGATGATCCTTGATAATCCACTAATGGAAATGTTGAGGCTTGACTGTAAACAGGAAGAGCTTTGATAGCAGAGAGTGGGTTAGATTTTAATCTTTAAATGAAACCTTTATGGAGCAAAGAGTGAAAAAGCACAAGGGTGGGTAAGAAGAAGGCTGAGGAGCTGTGGGAGATCCCAGTGAAGGGCAGCAGAAGAGAGGGTGCTGATAGAGAATACCTGATGGGTGAGAGAGGAGAGGAACCTTCTGGAGACCATGGCCCCGACAGGAATCCCAACTCCACTGCTACCAGTTCTACAGCAGTCAGTCTTTGGTGGGAAGCTGACACAGTTGTGGTCTGATCTGGTTGAAGAAAAGGCAGTGAAGAACATAGTGGTAAAAGAATGGTGTCACTCGAACTGAGAGCACAGATCAGACTGTGTGGTTGACAGACCAGCTCTGCTTCAGGAGCTCTGTCATTGCCATCTTCTGTGCATGAGAAGACCCTGAATGCTAGATGGACTTTGTGTAGCCTGAGAGGTTGTGAAGGTTAGTGAGGCACACTGGTCTCACTTCATTAGAGTTGATGGTGGGTGGTGGTCTCTTCTCCCAAGGAACAAGTGACAGGACTAGAGGAAATGGCCTCAGGTTGTCCCAGAGGAGGTTTAGGTTGGACATGAGGAACAGTTTTTTCCCCCTCAAAGGTCAACAAGGCCTGGCCCAGGCTCCCCTAGGCAGTGGTAGAGTCTCCATCCCTGGGGGGTTTCAAAGCTGTGAAGATGTGGTGCTGAGGGCCATGGTTTAGTGGTGCCCTGGCAGTGCTGGGTTCATGATTTGACTCCATGAGCTTAAAGATCTTTTCCAACCCAACCCATTCTGTCTTTCTGTGATTCTGTGGTGTTCTTGGTCTTTTTCCAGACTGAGGCAAGCTTAGGTATTTCCAGTAATATAAGTCTTCAGACCCCTGTGAGATCCAAAAGAGGAGGACTTGGTACTGTAGTATTTGCTGCCACTGGAAAGTTCTGCTGTTGGGCTCAATCTTTTGTGTCTCCTTTTGTCTTCCACATGTCACAATCTTAATCACCACCAACCAACCATCTCTTCTCCTTCTCCCCCATCTTCCTGTGTTCCCTGCAACACTTAACTCCTGGCTCTTCTCTTTCATACCT
This sequence comes from Eubucco bourcierii, assembly GCA_013396675.1. Taxonomy (NCBI): domain Eukaryota; kingdom Metazoa; phylum Chordata; class Aves; order Piciformes; family Ramphastidae; genus Eubucco; species Eubucco bourcierii. Next base: position 984,039 of record VWZE01022355.1, read on the forward strand.
GTCTTTGGTTTCAGTGTTGTCATCTGGCTCGGAGACTTGAACTACAGGCTCTGTCTGCCTGACGCCAGCGAGGTGAAAAGTCTCATCAGCAGGAACGAGCTTCAGAAGCTGCTGATGTACGACCAGGTCAGTCACCTCCACTCACCTTTGCTCCAGATGTGTGAGGTCACCTTGGTTTGAAATGTGTCTGTGCTAGGCAGGAGGTGGCAGATGCTCTGATTAGATCCTGGACAGAGCTCTGTTGTCCTGGTGGCATCACAAGTAGGTTGTAGGTTGTACTGGGGTTAACTGGCAGCTGCTGCAGAGGGGTCTCTGCAGCTCGCTGAAGTTTTACAGGCTCACAGGATGTCAGGGGTTGGAAGGGATCCAAAGAGATCATCGAGTCCAACTCCCCTGCCAGAACAGGACAATACAGTCTAGCTCAGGTCATGCAGGAACACATCCAGACAGACCTTGAAAGTCTCCACAGAAGGAGGCTCTACAACCTCTCTGGGCAGCCTGTGCCAGTGCTCTGTGACCCTTACAGTAAAGAAATTCCCCCTTGTGTTGAGGTGGAACCTCCTGTGCTGCAGCTTACATCCATTGCTCCTTGTCTTATCACAGGGAGCAAGTGAGCATTCCCCCCCTCCTGACCCCCTGCCCTCAGATATTTAGAAACATTTATTAGATCCCCTCTCAGTCTTCTCTTCTCCAGACTAAAAATCCCCAGGTCCCTCAGCCTCTCCTCATCAGGCAGTGCTCCAGTCCTGTAATCATCCTCATAGCCCTCCACTGGACTCTCTTCAGCAGATCCCTGTCCCTCTTAAACTGGAGAGCCCAAAACTGAAGGCTGTAATCAAATGGGTTCTCACCAGGGCAGAGTAGAGGGGGAGGAGAACCTCCCTTGATCTGCTGGATACACTTCTCCTAATGCACCCCATGATCCCATTGGCCTTCTTGACCACAAAGGCACATTGCTGTCCCATGGACAACTTGTTAGCTACCAGCACTCCCAGGTCTCTTTTATTTGCAACCCACGAGCTGGATCATGGGGATTTGTACCAGCCATCAAAGCTGCTGTGGTCAGTGTTGTGCAGGAGGTATTGATCTGGGACCAGCACTTCTCTGCTGTTTGACCTCAATTCTGTGTTCTGCCCTTCCCTGCTCAGCATCTCTGAATGCTGCAAATTAGGCAGCACCAGATGTGCCTTTGATAGGAGAACAGATCTGGTGAGGAGCAGCTGAGGGACCAGGGGTTGTTTAGTCTGGAGAAGAGGAGGCTGAGGGGAGACCTCACTTCTCTCTACAACTCCCTGAAAGGAAGTTGGAGTGAGGTGGGGATTGGTTTCTTATCCCTAGGATCAGGTGATAAAATGAGAGGAAGCAGCCTGAAATTGTGCCAGGGGAGGTTTAGGTTGGAGATTGGGACAAAGTTCTTTCCTGCAGGAGTGGTCAGGCACCACAACAGGCTACCCAGGGAGGTGACGGAGTCCCCATCCCTGGAAGTGTTCAAGAAGTGTGTGGCCATGACACTTTGGGACATGGCCATGGTGTTGTTGGGTTGGTGGTTGGACTGGATGACCTTAGGGGACTTTTCCAACCCAAACAATTCTGTGATTCTGTGAAGGCTTGTGCCTGGGAGACAGGGACAGAAATGGTGCCACATCACCTGACAGGCAACTGAACAGTGAGGGGAGAGATCCTGTCCTGGAGTTCTTCCCTGCAGCAAGCAAATCTGTGTCAGGAGAGCAGCTCAGACATTGCTCATTTCTTAGCCTGGGCAAAGGGGAAGCTGTGTCAGGTGTCAGCCAAGCTCAATCCTGCAGGCTGCTGCTAAAGTGATCGGCAGCGAAATATTAATGACAATGATGCTGAAGCCTGGAAGCTAAGGAGGGCATTTAGCACCCCTGCAGCAATTCAGATTTCCCCTAGCTGTTGTTCTGTGCTGCCTGCAGGGCCTGGTGAGCAGCACTGGGCCAGCTGGTGTTCACCTTTTATCCGGGAAGCATTTCCTCTGCCGTTGAATTTTTACCTCTGTCAAAGGCTCCAGGTCTGAGGAGCAGTTTGGAGGGTGTCTGGTGAATCCCTTGGCCGCAGGTGGCAGTGGCCTCTGACTGTAGCTGTGCTCTCTGATGCTCTGCTATATGTTTAGGGTGGTTTCCTGGGTTTTGGTGTGTTTTCAAGTGTTCTTTTTCTGCTCTAGCTGAATATTCAGCGCACCCAGAAGAAAGCTTTTGCAGATTTCACTGAGGGGGAGATTAAATTCATCCCCACCTACAAATATGACTCCAAAACAGATCGCTGGGACTCCAGGTAAGTCAAGCTGCCAAGGCATGTCCTCACCTATGACACAGAAACCATTTTCTCACAGAACTTAATTTCCTGCTTCCTAGAGCAGGAAACACCTCTCAGTGTTACAGCAAGGGCTGGAGTGCAGATGCAGATTTGGACTCCATGTCCCTTCCTTTCTGAAATAAGTGGGGCATCTGTACACTGACCAGGCATCTGCCCCAAGCCTCCTTTGCTGCTGATTGCAGGAGAAGGAGAATGAAGCGGGAGCTCACAGGTAGCCCTGCACAGGAGGGGTTTGCTGATGATGATTCATAGATTGATAGAATGAGTTGTGTTGGAAGGGACCTTGAAGATTATCTAGTTCCGACCCCCTGCCATGGGCAGGGACACCTCCCACTAGCCCAGCTTGCTCAAGGCCTCATCCAACCTGGTCTTGAACAGTTCCAGGGAGGGGACATAATTGCAGAGAAAGAATTCTGGGTATTAGGAAGAAATTATTTACAGTGAGGGTGGTGAGACACTGGAACAGATTGCCCAGGGAGATTGTGGATGCCTCCCCACTGAAGGTGTTCAAAGCCAGGCTGGATGAGCCCTTGAGTGACCTGGTCTAGTGGGAGTTGTCACTGTCCATGGCAGGGAGTTGGAACTAGATGATTTTAAGGTCCCTTCCAACCCTAACCATTCTGTGATTTTCTGACTCATCCTGTCCCCTGACTTGCTCACCCTGAGGTGGCTGTGCAGTGGCAGCAGCAGCGGTTCCTACCTGCAGCTGCTCTCCGACTCCCACAGCCCTGCTAGCATCTGCTGCAGAAGCTTGCTCTCAGTGGAGACGCTCCCAAGGAGGAGTTTCCAGCCAGAGAGCAGTTGACTTTTCCTCTGCCTGTGTTTGTGAATCAGCACAGTAGTTCATCTGGAGAATGACAACCTGGGATATTCAGACTTCCTAACATCATAGTAATCACTGAGTAGACTTTTTGTAGTGGAAACAGCAAGTGGTAGGTCAGAAAGATCTGGCAGCAGAAGAAACCAATGCGGCTTGGGTCACAGCACATACGGCTTCAGGCCATGGAAACAGCCTTGTTTGAGGTAATTTTGTTTCCTGATGCTGGAAGGGATGGGAATTTTAGCTCCTCTATAGGGAAAAGGGGAGAAGAGGAAGCTTAGGGGAGACTTCATTGCTCTCTACAACTCCCTGAAAGGAGGTTGGAGTGAGGTAGGGCTCTTCTCCCTAGTATCAGGTGATAGACTGAGAGGAAATGGCCTGAAATTGTGCCAGGGGAGGCTTAGGTTGGAGATTAGGACAAAGTTCTTTCCTGCAGGAGTGGTCAGGCACCACAACAGGCTGCCCAGGGAGGTGGTGGAGTCCCCATCCCTGGAAGTGTTCAAGAAACCTGTGGCTGAGACACTTTGTGATGCGGTTTAATGGCCTTGGTGGTGTTGGGTTGGTGGTTGGACTGGATGACCTTAGAGGACTCTTCCAACCCAAACAATTCCGTGCAGTACTCAAGTGGAGGGAGGTGACGTGTGCTCATCCCACCACTGCTGATGCAGTTGGTGGTGGTGGGGCCAGGAGCAGCTTGGATGGTTTGCTGGGACTGCTGTGTCACCCTGGTAACCTGCTCTTGGCAGTGGGAAGTGCCGCGTGCCCGCCTGGTGTGACCGCATCCTCTGGAGAGGAGGCAACATCGCCCAGATGCGCTACTGCAGCCACATGGACCTCAAGACCAGCGACCACAAGCCTGTCAGCGCCCTGTTCCGCATCGGGGTGAGGTGTCTGCTGGGCTGGCCTTGGGGGGCTTCATCACATCCTCCTTGGGGAGGATGTTGTGTGATCACAGCACCTCTGCTGAGGCTGTTGCAAGAGCCCGGAGTAAATTACATGAGGCGAGCCCTCTCCAGGAGGGTGCTGCTGCTTGGCTTGGAGCACCTCTGCTGTGAGCACAGGCTGAGAGAGCTGGCCCTGGTCAGCCTGCAGAAGAGAAGTCTGCAGGGAGGCCTTAGAGCAGCCTGCCAGGATTTGAAGGAGGCTGCAGCAGGGACTTCTGACAAAGGCATGGAGTGACAGCAGGAGGGGTGATGGCTTCAAACTGTAAGAAGCTGACTTGAGATGGGACACTAGGGATAAATTCTTCCCCTTGAAGGGTGGTGAGGCACTGGAACAGGTTGCCCAGAGATATTGAGGAGGCTGCAAGCCTGCCAGTGTTCAAAGCTGAGTTGAATGGGGCTTGAGCAACCTAGTGGAAGGTGACTCTGTCCATGGCAGGGAAGGGTTTGCATCAGATGATCTCAAAGGTCTCTTCCAATCCAAATCATTGGATGATTCTATGGGTGACCTGCTGCTTTCTCTCCTCCACAAGCAGACACAACCTGTACCTGCCGTTGCAGGCTTCCCCTGATGTGTTAAGAGTGTGTCCTCTGATTCACATCTTCCTTCAGAAGTGACTAGCTGGTGGCAGGTTGGCGTCTCCTGGTTGACAGAGACAATCCGTGTCCATTTCTGCTACCTCCTGCTCCCTGGACAGCTCAAGCCTTAATGGAGAGCTGCTCTCCTCTTTCTTTGAAGATCATGGATAATGTTTAGGTGCTAGTGCTGTCCCACACAGATCACCCCCAATATCTCCCGGCAAGATGATCAGTGGCCAGGAGGACCCCAGTAACATCTGCAAGGGTAGAAGGAGTGTGAAGTTGCACGTGCAGCTGAAGAGGTGCACCACACCTGCAGGTTCTCTGCCTTCCAGCTGCACAGAGGAAGTGCTTAGGGAAAGGGGTTAGGGAGCAAGTGCTTCTGTGCTTACCTCCTGGCCAGAAGCTGCTGTGCAGCTGCTCAGAAGCTGTGCTGAGCATTTCCTGGTTGCCCGCAGGTCAAGGTTGTGGATGAGCAGAAGTGTCGGAAGACGTTCGAAGACATCGTTCGTATGATGGACAGGATGGAGAACGACTTCCTGCCCTCGCTGGAGCTGAGCAGGAGAGAAGTGAGGATGAAACCCCAGTCTCTGCCCACCTCCTAAACACAGCAGTGCTAGAACTGCTTCTAAAGCCCTGGGTTCTGTGCAATGGATGATAGGAAATTGCACTTCATCCATAATCATAGGATCAGGAGTTGGGTTAGAGGGGGCCTCTTGCCTTGGCCGCTTGGCAATCCTGCGAGGAGCCATGTGGGTGGTGCTCAGCCCTGGGTTGCCACAGCAGAGTCTGGATGTCCCACAAACACCATTTGCCTTTTCTCTTTGCAGTTTGAGTTTGAGAACGTGAAGTTCCGTCAGCTGCAGAAGCAGAAGTTCCAGATCACCAATGATGGGCAGGTCACCTGTCACTTCTCCTTCATCCCAAAGCTCAACGACACCCACTACTGCAAGCCATGGCTTCGGGCAGAGCCCTGTGAAGGCTACTTGGAGCCAGGTGAGTTCTTCCACAGCTCCCACAGCCCATGCTGATGCAGACTGCCAGCCAGCTCCTCAGTCCTTCCTGTCATTCACCTGTCACCTTTCTCACTGTCATCCTCGTTTGTCTGCTCAGTGTTGTGACCTTCTTGCCTGCTGCTACACCTCTGTCCTTCTCACCCCTTTCTGGTGCCTCTGTGTTCTTGAGAGCTGCTATCTGTTGCAGATGAGAGCACAGAGATCTCCCTGGACGTGTATGTCAGTAAGGACTCGGTCACCCTGCTCAACTCTGGCGAGGACAAGATTGAGGACATTCTTGTCCTTCACCTGGACCGGGGCAAGGACTATTTCCTCACCATCAGTGGGACCTACCTGCCCAGCTGCTTTGGCACCTCCCTGGAAGCCTTGTGCCGAATGAAGCGACCCATCCGAGAGGTTCCAGTCACCAAACTCATTGACCTGGTGAGTTGCAGCCTCCTGGAGCAGCCTTTGTCAGTGGGGAGAGGGCACAGTCCTTCCTGCTGCCTCCCGGACTTCGACCTGAGGCAGCTCTACTGGCTTGGAGCCAGTTTGCTTCCTCCAGAGCTTTAGGTGCTGCTTTTTCCCTCCCTCACACCCGGTGGATCTTGGCAGCCTGTGCTTGTGCCCTGTTTCTGAGGAGGCTCTGAGCATTGTCTGGTGGGATACAGGTGATCCTGCCACCCTGTGTTTTCTGTCGGGTTGGTGCTGGCAGCTCAGCTGGGTGGCACTGGTGTGTCACAAGGGATATGATGAAACACTTCCTGAGATGCCTGGGCTGCTCCTGCAGGCGTGAGGACTCCAGAATCCTTTTCCTTCTGGATCCTTGTGGCATTCGCTCTGCTCAGGGGAAGAAATGAACAGAAACAGAAAGAACTGAGAGTAAAGGTGCTTAGTGCTGTTAGGAGCACAGCAGAGGACCAGCCCTGCAGCCTCTCTGGCCACTTGCTGTCTTCCCGACCAGAGTGAGCAAACTGCTCTGCAGAGTAGAGAGAAATACTCCACCAGCCCCCACATCAATATTTATCCCTCTGAGGGCACTTGTGTATGCAAGGCAGGGAAACCGTGCCCTGGTCGCCTCTTATCTGCTGGTGTCTCATGGCTGCTTCTGAAACAAAGCCCCATTTTGGCCATCTTCACTCTTGTTTCCAGCCTGAGTTTGCTCCTCTCCTCTGGCTTTTCCTGGCCTTGCCTCGGTGAGGTCCAGCAGTTACTGGGGTTTAGTTCATTCTCTTTTCTTTTTGTTCATCAGTTGAAAGATCAGCCCAGTTCTGTTAGTCTGTCTGAGATGTGACACCTTTCCTCTCTGCTCATATCTTGTATCTCATCCTTCCATGCAGGTTTTTTTGGTTTTTTTTTTGTCCAGGAGCTGCTGCCTTTTCACATCTGTAGATTGGCAGCTTCCACTCCATCTGCTTACTCTTCTTCTTCTTTCCTCTTGCAGCTGCACCATGCCTCTTCCAATCCTTTTGTTGTAGCTGTCAGCTTTTCTCACAGCCCCAACATTTAGAGAAGCCTTTTTCATACCAGAATTCTGATTTTGCAACTACAGGATCAGGCTCTGCAGAATCCAGGTGGGAAGGTAAAACATTTGCCACCAATTCAAGCAACTATTCCAGGCCTCAGGCTCCTCATGCTTTCCAGAATTTGACTGGAAGCATGTTCTGGAAGGGTGCTGAAGTTGGACTGGAGGATTTCATCCATCTTGGAGGCTTTTCCAGTTGCTTTCTCCTGCTCAGTGCTCAGCACTTTGTGCTCTACAGACAGGAACTGAGACCCATACTCAGCTTCTGCCCTCACAGATGCACACTGTTACTTTACTAGGAGTTCTCTGAGGCTTCTTCTGCTTCCTTTACCTCCTGTCATTCAGTGAAACACACAGAAGTACAGAGAGTCAAAGAGGGGGAGGAGAGAACCCTGTCCCAGTATCCCCAGTAAAGGAGCAAAGCTTTGGTGTTGGTAGGCTCAGTGTCACTGCAGTGCTTCCCTCAGAACACGTTAAGGAATCTCAAGGAACACAATGTGCAGCAGCCCAAAGCAAAATGCAGTCAGTGGCATTATAAAGCTGCTGTCACCTTGGAGCTATTTTAGGTCCTTTGGGTTTGATCCTACCTCTGAGTGGGGAAATTCTTGGAGACAAGACAAGCTGAGCTCTTTCTGCTGCATGTGCTGCAGGTGCTCAGCACCCCACAGCCCAGATGTGTTCTGGGGCACTGAGGTGTGTGTAGAGGATGTTCAGAACATGAGGGAGGTGCTGGGTTTGTGTGTGGAGAATTGTGGGGGTTTTTTTCCTCCATTACCTGAAGGAGGCCTACAGGAAAGCTGGGGAGGGACTTTTTACACAGGCTTATAGTGATAGGATAAGGGTCAGTGGCTCTGAGCTGGAAGAGAGGAGATTGAAGCTGGAGGTTAGGAAGAAATTCTTTACAAGTAAGGGTGGTGAGACACTGGAATACAATGTTCAAGGCCAGGTTGGATGAGACCTTGTGCAGCCTGATCTAGTGGGAAGTGTCCCTGCCCATGGTGGGGGGCTGGAACTGGATGATCTCTAAGGTCCCTTCCAACCCAACCCATTCTGGGACTCTGTGATGTTCCCGCCTGCACTGATGTTGTGTTGGGGCTTGCCACTCCCTGCACTGAGCGTCTCTGGCAGCCTGGCCAAGCCAGGCTTGTCTTCAGCAGCAGCACATCTGGAGAGCACAGGTCCCCACGGCTCTGAGCACCAGTTTGACGTGCAGTAGCTTAGGGGAGAAGTGCTGGGAGCAGCTCTCCTGGTTCTCCTGGGAGCAACTGCCGACACCTGAGCATCATGCCTTTGTGATTTTAGTCCTAGTGTCTCATCCTGGGTTTTATCTTGGGCTTTAAGAAGCCTCTTGAAGATTCCTTGTCAGGAGTGGGTTGGCCTGGCGGAGCTGATGGTACTGGAGGCTACAGGAGGAGATGAAGAGCAAGGCAGGCCTCAGGAGGCGCAGCAAGGCTGGAGATGACTCACCCCGTTATGAAACAGCCTCTCTCTGCCGTCCCTAACCTGCCACTGCCGTCCCTGCGCCGGGGAAGGACAACCCATGCCAACTCATGGTGGGAGCAAGCTGTTGTGGGCAAGAGGCCGGGCCGTCGGGGCTGGCTTCTCCTCAGCGGGTCTCCAAGGGAAGCTGAGGTCACCACGGAGCTGAGAGGCTGCTCCCCCCAGCACGCCCTGTGCCATGGTGGCTGCAGCTCTTCAGCCCTTGGATGCATTTTGGTTGCTCTCAGCCCGAAAGGTTGATCTGCCAATGCTCAGCTTGAGCAACCTGCTCCTGTCACCTCCTATGGACACCACTGAAGAGTGTCTTCTGCTGGTGCTGTGTTTGAGGGTGACCAGAGGGCTTAGGCTGGCAGCCAGGGATGGGGGGACTTTGCTGTGCCCCTCCTGCAGTGGGTTAATGCTCTTAGGTGGGGCCAGAGGAGCAGCCAGGGGCTCTGACCACAAACGCTCATTTCCCTGACTGCACACAAAGCTGCTTAGGGGGCCTGTTGGCTCCACAGCTGCCACCCGCTCAGGGACACAGATTTAGCCTGGGGAATGTTTTATCTCTGGCCTGTTCACCAGGGCAGATGGCTGGAGTCACACAGGGATATTTATTTCCAACCAGGAAGATCCAAGGAGAGCAGCTTCTTTCTGGTGGCCGCCTCTCATCTGCCTGCAGCCTGGCTGTTTGCTGGGCACAAACGGTGCTGCTGGAGGGCCCCTCCGAGGAGTTTGTGGAGCTTCTGAGCAGGTTGTGCATCATGTGAGCAGGATTTTTGCTAATTGGCAGGCAAATCTCTCCCTGCAGGTTTAGCTCTGGCCGGTGTCAGCAAAATGTGTGAAGGGCCTGGCAGTCGGTGGGGTCTTGTCATGCAAATGACACTTCTGCAGGATCTGGAGGTGCAATCCCTCTCTTAACCACACTTTTTTCCTCTTCTCTCTTTCCCACTGCTCTCAGGGAGAAGACAGCTTCTCAGAAAAGGTAACACAAGCAACCACTCTGCTTCTTAGTGCCTTCTTCGAGAAAGAACTCTGGGTTCTTTTACAGTTTGTGCTGCAGAGGGGAGGGGGTGGGTGCAGAACCCTTGTTCCTGCAAAGCCTCTTAGTGCAGCTGTGTGCTGGATGGGAACAGACTGGAGCACAGGGTGACCTCGCAGCCAAGGTGGGGCCAGCCCCACTGAGCTGCTTAAAGCTCACCACGTTTGCTCTGAGGGGGAAATAAACCCTCTCCTTATCCTGGCAGCAGTGGTAGGGACTTCCAGAAGGGATTGGAGACCTTTGACACATCAGATATAGCTCCAGCCCTGCTTGTGGTGTGGGGTTCACCACATCACCCTTCCCAGACTTATGGGGAGAGGAATGAGTTGGAAAACTGTAGTCTTTTGCCTCTGCTGGGTTTTTTGTGTCCTTGCGAAGGCCAAGGAGAACTTTGCACAGCAGACAGATGTTCCTCTGTCTCCTGGAGCAGCAGAGCCTGGGCTACCAGTGCCAGAACAGGGTCCCTGCTTGGCTTCGTACTGGAGGCCAAGTAAGTTACATCTGTCGCTGGAAGAGCACCTGGGAGGTGCTGGGAGGGTAGCAGAGTTGCTTCTGCTCTCTGCAGCTTCCTGGGCTGGTGGCGTGTCCCTCTCCAGGCTGCCAGGGTTAAACAGGAGAGGAGATGGCTGTCTCCCCCCAGGAACCCGGGGGTTGAAACAGATAAAGCTGCCAGTCCCCTTCCTAGCAGAGAGAAAGGAAGGAGGTTGATGCCTGCCTTCTGTGGACACCGTTCTGCAGAGCATCTTCCATCTCCGGAGAGGACATGGAGCTTCCCTTCCCCACTCACGCCAGCAGAGGGCGCTCCGGGCCTGGCGCAAGGGAAACACAGGGACCAGCTCCTGCTCCTCCTCCCCCCCTTCTCCTCCTCCCCCTTCTTCTCCTCCTCTGTCCGAATCAGCTGGGCTCTCCTGCCGTGGCATCTCTGCAGTCCTGCCAAGCAGCCTGGCAGAGTGGGGCACTGCCCTGCCCTGGTCTCCAGTGCTGCCTCAATGTGGGGATCCCCTGCCGAGAGCCCTGAGCTTTCAAGGGGTCTCCAGCGCTTGGCTTTTCCCTCTTGGAGGAATCTAACGCACCGCTTCTGAGCCTGCCTTGTGTGCTTGTGTGAGTGAGGCAGATGTGTGGCTGTGGCTCAGCCTCTGCTACCTGGGAAAATCATGAAGTCATGCAATAGTTTAGGTTGGAAGAGACTTTTAAGCTCATGGAGTCCAAACAGCACTGCCCTCAACACCACAAAGCATCTTGATGGCTTTGAAACACCTCTGGGGATGGGGACTCCACCACTGCCCTGGGCAGCCTGTGCCAGGGCTGGACAATACTCAAGGGGAAAAAGTTGTTCCTCATGTCCAACCTAAACCTCCCCTGCGGCAACTTGAGGCCATTTTCTCTGGTTCTATCAAGAAAATCCATCAGTGTGTGGGGCAAAGCTATGCTGTGTGACTACTGCTTGTGCTGGTGAGGCTTATGCCAAGCAGAGGTGCCTCTGGGTGCACTGGGAGAAGGAGGACCCAGCCCCAGCTGCTGTAGGTGATTGTGTGTGCTGCAGAGGGACAGTGACTGCAGTTGTCACTGCGCTGATGGCTGAAACAAAGCTGTTTGCGTTGGGCTTGTGGTGCTCCTCTGCTGGTGTCGTGGGTTGTGTTCCTACTGGTGCCTACCTTGGCTGGGTGCTTCTGCTGGGGGTGTTTCAGGAGAGCTGGGCGTGGCTCCCTTCTTGGGGGCATGAGGGATGGTACAATCAAGCTAACCATTGATCCTGTCAGACGCTGGTGTGATGGAGATGTCCAAGCAGTTTTGCTCCTTGGCTGCTTTGAGTAAGTGGGGAATGTGACAATGGTGACAGGGTTGCTGTGTTCAGAGACTTCACCTTTGGAAAGCAGGAGAGAAGCTTCACCCAGCTGGGCTGTTTAGCCCCAGAGAGCAGCTGTGGTGAGAGCTCACAGGGATGACAGGCAGGTCCTGCACTCTGCATCCAGAGAGCAGCTGGAGGACTGGGGCATGGGGCTGAAGGAGCCTCACATGTGGAAGCTGACACAGGGCTCCTCCAGGGTCAGCAGCAGGGTGGGAGCTGTGATTTGGCCAACAAGAGTCCCATCCTGTGGGATATGGTGTGGCTGGGGTTGTGCCTTGGAGCTGTGGCTGAGATTCTTGAGCAGCTCCATGAAGGGGCAGGGAGGTTCTGTGGGGTAGCAGGAGGAGCGATGGGTCTGTGCTGGAAGGGCCAGAGGAATGCTGGGTCCTGCTGCTTCCCTTCTCCAGCATTTCTCTCCTGAGACCCGTCTAGGGGGGCTGATGTTTCCCTGAAACCTCATCTGCTGTTTGCCACCAGGAGAAATCCATTCTGCAGATGGACTCCCTGGACAGCGAGGAGGCTGGGGAGATTCTGCTGCAGGTGCCAAAGGAGATCTGGCTCTTGGTGGACCACTTGTTCAAGCATGCCTGTCACCAGGTGAGGGAGGGGGCCCCTGGAGAGCTTGGGCACCTGCTTCATGACTAGACCCTGGAGATCAGCTCCAGACTTGATGCCCTGGCTGAGGGTACCAGCTTTCCCTCTCCATCACTACATGCCTTAGCCTTTGTAAGGAAGGTGACTCACTGTCCCTATGCTGTCTTTGGCAGGAGGACCTGTTCCAGACTCCAGGCATGCAGGAGGAGTTGGAGCAGATCATTGACTGCCTGGACACCAGCATCCCTGAGACAATCCGTATCCTTGCTGTGCCTCACGTCCTGGGAGCTCTACTGGGAGAGCTCCCTCTCAGAACTCAGTGTGACCTTCAGCTGCCGGGTCCCTCTTGGGCTGCCTCCATTCTTGGAGCTGAACCTGTGCTGGTAACAGGGCAGAGCTTGGTGATTTTCTGCCAGGTTAAGCCAAGCACTGAAACTGATGAGGGGGACACTAAGAAGCGTGATCTGGAGAAGGGACTAATGGAGCAGAGGGCTTCTGTGGGTAAAAAGTGGGTAAAGGCAGCACAGAGTGGATGTGAGACAGTGGAGGAGGCGCAAATGGGCTTTGGTGTCAGAGACCTTGCAAGGTCTGTGAGGAGGGAGCAGAGGTGCAGCAGCTGCAGGGAGAGGGAGGGGAGGCAGCGGGGCAGGCTGGGGGAGCCATGTCCACCTGCCAGGCATTGCCCCTTGATTCCCACTGCCACAGCGGGCAGCAACCACTCGGTGGCTGAAGCTCTCCTCATCTTCCTGGAGGCCCTGCCGGAGCCAGTGATCTGCTACGAGCTGTACCAGCGCTGCCTCGACTGGTCCCACAGCAGCCGGCTCTGCCGACAGGTACTGTGCTGTCCCTGTGTCACAGCTGGCTGGCTGGCTCTGCACTGCCACCGCGGGGCTGCCACCTGTCGGGCCCTGCTCCCTTCCCTGGAGCTGGTGAGGACCTTTGGGACCAGATCAAAGGGGTGGGCAGGCTGACCTGAGATGCTTTGCAGTGCTCTCCTGCCCCAAGGTGGGCACTGTGGCGTCTCCTGGCAGTGCTGGTGGCTTCCAAAGGGGCCCCAAGTGTGCCTTTGCTGTGGACACAGTGGTGCGTAACACCCCTGGGGAGGGGAAGAGCCTTCTGCTGGTCCCAAGGGCTCAAGCTCAAGAGCTGCAGTTCCTCTGCTTCTCCTAAGGGCTGAGAGGCTCTGATGGGGCTGCAGGTGAGGCCAAGCACATCCTTGGGTAGAGGAGGTTCTGGGACACGTTTTCAGCCCTGGCATCAGGAATTCTCTTGTTCCGGTCCTCGCACTGCTGCTGTGCATCTCAAGGGAATGGTGAGAGCTGGAATCCAGCTGGAAGTGAGTGGGAAGCAGCCCCAGGGCAGTGGTAGGGATTTGCCCGATGGCAGCCTTGTCCTGGGGGCCGTCAGAGAAACCAAACGCCACGAGAACCATCAGCAGTGGGCTGCAGCTGGTGGCTCATTGCTGTCTCCTTGGGCCCGCAGCTCACACCAGTGGCCACAAAGGAGCCGTGAAGCCACAGAAGGGGTGAGACTGCCCCTCAAACCCGGCATACTGCAGTGATGTGAACGAAAGCTTCCTGTCTTTGTTCCTTCCGCAGGTGATCTTCCAGCTGCCGCGCTGCCACCGCAGTGTCTTTCGCTACCTGATGTCCTTCCTGCGAGAGCTGCTCCGCTACTCAGAAGACAACAACGTCACCGCCCCCATGATCGGTACGGCTGTCCCCTCCCCTCTGCTGCCCCCTCTAGCAGAACTGCCGCATTTCACAGTCTGCTCCTGACCAGTCGCCTGGCCCCAGCATGGTTGAGGTTGGAAGGGACCTCTGGAGATCATCCAGTCCAAGCCCCCTGCTCATGCAGGGGCACCCACAGTAGCTTGTCCAGGATCACAACGTCCACGTAGTGTTGGAAGCTCTCCAGAGACGGAGACTCCACAGCCTCTCTGGGCAGCCTGCTCCAGGCCTCCAGGACCCTCACAGCAAAGAACTTTCTCCTCCTGTTCAGGTGGAACCTCCTGGGTTCCACTTTGTGCCTGTTGACCCTTGGCCTGTAACTGGGCACTACTGAGAATAGTCTGGCCCCATCCTTTTGCCCCCCACCCTTTATCTCTTGCTGAGCATTGCTCAGATCACCTCTCAGGCAGCTCTCCTCCAGGACCCTCAGCCCCAGGGCTCTCAGCCTTTGCTCCTCACATTGATGCTCCAGGCCCCTCAGCATCTTCCCAGCCTCCCCTGGGCTCTCTCTAGTAGTTCCCTCTCTCTCTTGAACTGGGGAGCTAGAACTGGTCACAGTACTGCAGCTGTGGCCTCAGCAGGGCAGTGGAGAAGAACCTCCCTCACCGAGCAGACTCTGCGCTGCTCTCCAGCCTTTCTCTAACAGGTTGTTCTCCCCTCCTCAGCCGCCCTGTTCTCCAGCCTGCTCCTGCGCCCCCCGCCCAACCAGCAGGCCAAGCAGAGTCCCCAGGAGCGCCAGCGTGCCATCAACTTCCTCTACAGCTTCCTGCTGGCCGGGGACGAGGAGTGAGAGCTGACGAGTGCCAAAGCTGAGCTGGCAGCTCCGGAGGCTCCCAGCTCTCCCAGTGCCGTGTTTACAGATGGAAGGGAGCGTCCTGCCCACCCTGCGCCCCGCAGGACCCGCGCTCACCGCACTGCCATCCGCCACAGAAGCCTCCTGCCAGCGGGGTGCACCCCTTGGTACCCACCCAAGCACTGTGCCAGTGGCTCCCTCATCCCACAGCTATGTCACCAGATCCCTGAATCACACTTCTCCCTCCTCCTCGCTCCCATCTCCCTGGAGCTGTGGCTGGGATAGGTGGAGGCTGCTAATGCTCCCAAAGGGCCGCGGCATGATCGGTGCCCATCTGTGCCTCTGGCATTCACTGACTGTACTGGTCAGACCCCAGTGCTGGTGGTGGGTATGTGCCACCCTCTGCCACCCAGCAGATCAAGCCTACCCTCATGCCCCATCACTGTGCCATGAGAGCTGGACTGTGGCTGTCCCAAAAGGGTTCTCTGAACATGTGGCCCCTTCCCCTTGGCAGCCTGGTACCCTCTCCCCTTCCTCCTGGGCTCTGTCCCTGCACTTCCACCTTTCTGCTGCTGTCACCTGGGCCCTGCTCTGTTCTTTCACAGTCCCTGTGCCCTACTTTTCTTCTGGGACAAGAGACGGTAGGTGACAGGGAGGGGCTTGGCTCTCTGCTTCTGTAGGGCCGTTCCTGTGTGCGGTATGGAGCAGGACACAGCTCCTGTCCCACTCAGCCGTGCTCATGGAGCCACAGTGGTGGATAGAACTGGAGCTGAGAGACCGTGGTGATGATGGATGCTGTGCTTCCCCCTGACCCTGGGTTCAGAAGAACAGCTGGGGCTAGAGTGGGTTGTTGAGGGAGGGCCTGCAGTGCCAAGATTGCACTCAGCTTAGGAGAGGACACCCCTAGGGACCAGCACTGACGGGTCCCACTGCAACACTAAGCAGGATCCTACCTGCTGGGGCTGTGTGGCTTCACCTCCAGAGACAAGGAATTGTAGGGGTGGAGGGGGGTCTGCAGTCACAGAGCTCCCCCAATCCTGGGTGCCTGTGGGCTCCATGCTCCCCCCCTGGACGATGTGGTGGGAGAGGGGTCTCCCTACCTTGTGGCTTTTTTGGTTTTCGTTACAGTTTTTGAATTACATAATTTATTGGAAACGGTTCGTTACAAATAAACCTACACTGTACAAGGGTCTGGGGCTGTGTCAGCCCCTCACTCCCACTCTTAGGGCCTTCAGTGGAGCTGCTGGGCCAGGGCTGGGTGTTCCTGGGGACTGGAACCTTCCAGAAGTAGCTGAGGCCTTCCTGGGAGCTTGAACCTTCTAAAAGCAGCCACGTCCTTCTTCAGGACTGAGATCTTCCAAGGGGGCTTGAACCTTTCAGAAGCAGCTGAGTCCTTTCTGGGGACTGGAACCTTCCAGTCCATCCTTGGGCTCTCCCGCTGCTGCCAGGCAGAGCTATGGAACTGTGACAGGGTTTCCAGTTCTCCTGGTGCATGTTTGTCTTGCTGCTGGGCAGCAGCTTGCAGGCTCCTGGCACACCAGCAACGTGCAGCCTAGCGCTGGCTGCCCGATCCGCGGTGTCCTGGCACATGCCATGCCAAAGATAGTGCCAGGGGAGTTGGCAGGGAGCAGAGGATGGAGCAGGCAGGCACAGGAGGGTGCCAGTGCTGTGTGGCACGGGGTTTTTGCAAACCGTGGCAGTGCTGCCCCCTGAGCCCGGGTGCCTTTGGCCCTGTGTCTTGGCAGGCTGAGCAGCTCCTCAGAAGAGCCTCACGTCCTGCGGCAGGAAGCGGCCGCCGGTGTCATCTCCATCTGCTTCCTGCCCGCTCCTTGAGAGCAGGGCCGTGCCCGGGCAGCTGCTGCAGCTCCGTCACGCAGGGGACCGGTGCAAGGTGCCGGCATTGTTCCTGCGGCTACCGCATTCCTGCCACTGCCGGCGGAAATGCCGCAGCCAGCGCCAAGCCCTGATGCTCCTCAGGGATGAGGATGAAGGCTGCCCCATCCTCCAGGCTCAGCCAAGGGCGTGAGGGTCTAGGGGGAACTTCGGGGGCTGTTGGCACTCTGCTTTGTGCCCCGCGTAGAGGTCGGGGACTCGTGGATGCCCATCTGCCCAGTATGGGCGTTGGGGACTGAGGGGTGGTGATGGTGCCCGTATGGCAGGACCGGTGTAGCTGGTGGCATCCCACGCATGGGTGGCTGTGCTCTGCCTGTGGCTTTGGCACAGCCGGTGCCCCGTGCTCACCCTGCACGTGGGTCGCTGGCCCCCGGGATGCAAACAGAGATTCCCCAGGGCCCAGCCTCTTCCCATCTGCCCTCCCAGCACACCCAGCATTCTCTTTTCCCCACTCAACAACTGGGGACCCAGCAGAGCTCTCCTATCCTTGCCACGCCAGGGCCAGCACCTGCATGGACACCCTGACAGAGCAGCCAGGCAGCTGCCGGGGGTGAAGGCTGCCTGCGTGCCCTCCCAATCTGCCCCTGGCTCTGGAGACCTCACTGCCCTCTGCCTGCAAGCCCCCTGGCAGCTCTTGCAGCAGCCTCCACGATGGAGATACAGCTCCAGCAGCCACTTCCGCCTGCCTGCCCACCTCTGCCCGTGTCCCTGTGACCAGCTCTCTCCTTGCATCCTGCCTCTCACAGTGCTGAGGCTCTGGCACAGGGGAGCTGTCCTGGCACATGGAGATGTCAGAGTCTGGCAGCCTCCCACCTGCCCGCAGGCAGCTGGCCAGGCCAGGAAGAGCCAGAGATTCCTCAGGGCTCCCAGCCCAGGAGCCTTTTCCTCCAGCACTGACTGGCCATGGCCCAACTGGGGGGTCCTCCCTGGCCTCCTCCTTCCAGGCTGGTGCGGGAGGACTGGGGTCAGGGCTCAGCTGTGCACCCCCTGGCCACAACCCAAACCCAACCCCTCCCCCCCCGCTCTGGGATGGACTATGAGACATCATTGCTTTGCCTGGCACCAGGCACAGGGAGTTGCTCCAAGAAGGGTGCCAGGACAAACCCCTCTTCTAGGCATTCCCCCCTGTGCCAGGCCTCTGGGCAGGGTGCTGCTGCCTGTGGTTGGTGGGTTGGAGGGTGAACCTTTGGTGTTGAGGGGTGGTTGGAGTCTTCTGCTGAGCCTGGAGAAGAGCAGCCAAGAAGGGATCTTCTTAATGCTCAGCAAGAGCTAAAGGGTGGTGGGCAAGGGAATGGGGCTTAGTGGCCATGGTGGTGTCAGGTTGGTGGTTGGATTCCATGATCTTGGAGGGCCTTTTCAGCCAAAATGATTCTATGATTCTTTTAAGTGGTGCCCAGTGACAGGGCAAGGGGCAATGGGCACAAACTGGAACCCAGGAGGTTTCACCTGGACAGAAGGAGAAAGTTCTTTGGTGTGAGGATACTGGAGTCCTGGAGAGGTTTTGGAGTCTACTTCTCTGGAGAGCTTTCAAACCCACCTGGCCATTGCGATCCTGGGCAGGCTGCTGTGGGTGATGCTGCTTGAGCAGGATAGGGTTGGACTGGGTGATCTCCAGAAGGCCCTCCACACCCCCACCATGCTGAGATTCTGTGGGAGAGCCATTCTACTTCAAATAGCAGCAACTCTATAAGGTGACACTGGCCCAGGCTGCCCAGAGAGGTGACAGATGCCCCATCCCTGGTACCATTCCAGGTCAGATTGTTCTGGACTCCGAGCAACCTGCTGTAGTTGCAGATGTCCCTCCTGACTGCAGGGGGTTGGACTGGATGAGCTTGAAAGGTCCCTTCCCACCCATTCCATAATTTACTCAAGCACTGGTACCCCTCCAGGGCCACCCCAGGCTGCCCAGAGCTGGAGCTGGGGGTCAGCAACATTGATCTGTGGCCCTGGCACCACATCCTGCCTCCACCACGGCACTGATGGCCACCAGTTCCAGGGGGGTTGATGAGGCTGGGAACAGCAACGCCAGGAGCAGGACATGGCTGGCACCCGTGGGGTCTCACGGCAGAACCGCGGGTGGTGGCGAGGCGGTGCCTCGGGGTGTCTGTCTCTGGCGTGTGGCCGGGAGCACATCCCTGCCGATCCCGCAGGATGAGCTCATGGAAGCCAGCTGGGCCCAGCCCCGAAGTTTCCCCCGGGCTCGGGCTCCACTCCCAGCCCCGCAGCTGCAGCTTTTCCGCTCCTGGGGGCCCCCTTAACCCCCTCCCCGCCAGTGCTGCAACCCCCGGGTCGTGTCCCCCCTCCCCAGTCACTGCATCCCCCTGCCCACAGCCCAGGATGATGCTCCAGGGAGGCTCCTGCAGACAGCATAGGGCTGGGCGAGGGCGGGAGGTGGGGAAGCCACATGGACACTGCCTGCTTTGGGCATCCTGGCACAGGGAGGCTCTCATTCCCTTGTAGAGCTTAGCCCCCACCTGCCTGCAAGGTTCCTGCTGGGACATTCAGTCTGCTGAGTCCTAACCCACGGCCCCACTGCAAGGGTCCTGTGGGGACAGGAACACCAGGGAAGGGGATGCCAGAGACAATGACACCAGAGGCAGGGACATCAAAGAAGGGAATGCCAGGGACAGTTTCATCAGAATGGGGACACTAGGGATGGGGAAACACCAGGGAGATACCAAGGACATCAGACATAGGGCTGCCAGAGGTGTATGTGCCAAGTACCAGAGCAGCTCCTCTGTGGAACTGTGGGGCTGTGGGCACAGATGCCCAGAGCTGGTGGAGACATGCTGGAGGAAAGGGGGGCATCTGGCAGCCACTGAAGGCAGCAAAGTGAAATGGAACCACTCAGAGCCATGTCTAGGACTGAACCACCAACTCCTAGCACGAGAGCAGCTGGCAGCCCTTCACTGGGCACTGGAGCATCTAGTGAGGTGCTGGGCAGGGGACAGAGAAAGCTCCAACAGCTGCCAGGCAAATCCTGCCAGCCACAAACCCTCCTCTGTGTCCTGGCACTACACTGGCAGACAGGTGCTGCACCCTTGACTTCACCCAGCATCCATGGGTGCTGCCAGGCACCAGCAACCGTGGCAAAGTCAGCATGGTGGGCACAGGGCTGGAGTCCCCACTTGCTCTTGCACAAACCATTATGCCAAGCAAAGGTTTTGGCTGATGAGCTGCTGGAGCACCCAGAGCAGGGCACCATGGGTGCCCAGGGGGACAATAGGCAGAGTTTGCCCATCCATATCCCCTTTCCTGGGCACAAAGTGCCTCTGCATGACCCCCTCCCCGTGGGTATGCCTGCTCAGCCCTTCACCCCGAGGCTGGTGCCTATCTCAGGGTGGATTCAGGTGAACAGAAAGGGCTTTGCTTCACAGCTCGAGGGCCCCCCAGCCCCTTCCCTTCTGCAGCCCCAGCACTCCTGTGCACACACACACACAGAGCCCCTTCCTCCACCCCCTGGCCCCTCTGCAAGCCCAGGGGGCACTGACCTCCTGGCTTTTCCCACTTCTTCTGAGTTTTCCAGGCTACTTTCCTTGCTGGACATCTTTGCCAGCAGTGGGCAGGGGAAGGGGCTGCCCTGATCCCCAGGGACCCTTCCCAGTGCCCACACCCCCAAAAGAAGGGCTGCTGTCACCAGAGCTCTTTGTTATAAAGTTATATTTACACTGAATAAATCTCTACAGATACAAAAGACGAGGACACAGGAACCTGATGGCACTTGGAGCAAGAGCCCCCACTTTGGGATGTGTCAGTGTTTGACACTGACACCTCTGTGCCTCCCAGTCTTTCACTGTCCCACAGTGTGGAGTGGGCAAAGAGCCCCCAACTTGTGCCCTGGGTGAGCACCCCATGCCTCAGAGGTCCCCAGGAGGTAGGTCTGCAGCTGGGGAGGGGAGAACAGCTCACCATGAATTAGCACCAGGGGAATAAATAAACCCCTCCCAGGACAAGCTGTGTGCCCACTCTGGCATGGGGGCAACTGGCAGAGATAGGGCAGGAACCCCAGGGATCTTGCAGACCTCTGCAGAGAAGGCCCTCTTCTTGACAAAGTGCTTTAGAAAAACCCACAGGTCCTGGCAAGCTGATGCCCAGGGCCCCCACAGGGACAGGCACCATGGCAGCACCTGGCCCCTCTATGAGCTACATGGGTGACCCGCTCCCTGCCAGCCCCAGAAGGTGACGAGGGAGGTGGGAGGCACCCACAGTGGCAGACATGGTGCCAGAGCCACCAGGGATGGGCGCAGAGACGAGGAGGCGGTGCCAGCTGAGGGCTCACAGGTGGGACACCACTCTCGGGTCCAGCGGAGCGGAGCAGGCTAGGGCACAGCGCAGGCGGCGGCAGCTGCGTCCCCACATGGCTGATGCCAACCCTGCAACAAGAGCAAAACCGGTTTGAGTTCCCTCCTCCCAACCCCACCCGTGTCGTCCCGGCGTCCCACGTCCTGCTGCTCCTCACCTGCCTCAAAAGGGCATCGGGCCCCTTTGGGAGAGCCGGGGCCGGGGCCGGCGGAACTTCCGTGTGCCTGCCGGCCGGTACCCGGCCCCACGCCGAGCACCCCGCGGCCGCACCAGTGTCCGGATGAGGCCATTCTGGGCATCGTTGCTGTCTGGCGCCTGGCACAGTGGTCCTGGGGGTGCAGGAAGAGGGTTAGCTGGGTTCTCCCATCCTGCATGTGGGCTGGGGATGCCATGAGGCTCGCCCACACCTCCCACTGCCCGGACCAAGGCGGGCACCCTGCCCGCTTCCTGAATTGCTCCCAACAGGAGCCATTCGCAGCTGAGTGCTTCCTGCGCCGAGGCAGCAAGGCCACCTGCACCGAGTGTGGCCACTCCGTGCCGACCGTGCCCACCCGCTGCCGAGTACGGCCACCTTGCGCTGAGCATACCCGCCAGCCTCACCGAGGGGCACGCAGCGGCCCAGCACCAACCTTTGGCCCCCAGCCATCCCCAAAGTCCCCCTCCTGTGGCTCACTCCATGCCAGTGATGGACAGTGTCCCCCAAGCCCCTTGTCCTCTCTCCTGGGCAATGCCCTTGCTCTGCAGCCACCTTCTGCCCGCTTCCCTTAGTCCCCTGGCAGAGATGCAGCGGTGTCAGCGCTGCTTCCAGCGCTGCCAGTTTGGCTCCCAGCAGCGATGTGTTGAACCGGGTCTGGGTTCACAGCCGGGGCAAGGGCCAAGCCCGGCCGTGGGCAGCATGCCGTGCCCGTGGCACGCCGACGCTGACCTGGGCAGTCACCAGTGGCACCAGGCGGGTCGTGCCCGGCGCAGCTCCCCAGTGACGGCTCCCGGGTCCTCATCTGAACCGGGACAGGGGGAGTCTGTCTGCCCCATGAAAAGCGCTTTGCCCTGCCAACCCCGAGGCAGCAGCTCCCGGTGTCGGTTCCCCTCCAACCCTACTCACTACCCCCGGGCAGGGTCCCCCCCATGGTGTCCGCTGCCAGCCGGGCACCAGGAGGTACGCGGCTGAAGACAGGGCACCGGGGGAAAGAGAGGAATGGTGTGATTTCGGGGCGGGGGGCATCCCCAGCACGGCGATCCCCGGCCAGAGGTCCCGGCACTCACCGGCGGCGGCGGCCAGGGCGAGCCAGAGCAGCAGCAGGGCCAGGAGCCAGCGCGTCGCGGCCATACCGGGGGCGGCGGGGGGGAAAGCAGCAGCGGCCCCGCGCCGGGGAAGCCGCNTGTGGTGATCCTAGGAACCCCACACAGCTTCGATCCGGGATCTGCTCCCAGTGGGGATCCTGGATGCTCTCCGTCCCAGCCTGGCCCAGGACCCCCTTCCTAGGCTGGGTCTGGTACCATCGCACTCAGCC
>VWZE01022355.1:1006493-1038907 GCA_013396675.1 Eubucco bourcierii
TGGCCCTGGGACCCCCCATCCTGGCACTGAAATCCCTCCATCCCAGCCTGACTCTGGGATTCCACTCTCATTCAGGCTCTGATGCCTCTTCCACGTCCAGCCCAGCTCCAAGACCTTGGGACCCTCCACCCCATCTGGTTCAGGCTCCCCACTTCCAGCTCACCCCAACTTTCTCTAACACCCAAGGGGGCAGGAGGCTCTCCTGACACCCCCCATGCCCACTCCCACTGCCTCTCCCCCGCTATCCCTCCCAAGCCAGGTAGTGCCTGCAGAGCGGTCGCTCACCCACCCACCCTGCTGCCTCGAGATCATCCAGCCACTGCCAGGGGGCACAAAAGCCCCTCTGTACCCCACAGCCTGGGGACCTCTGTGCTGGGGAGGCCACAAGACCACTGGACTGTGCCAGGACATCATCCTTCAGCCTCTGCAGACTTCAGGGTGGGGAGAGGGAAAGGGAGAAGGAGGGAGCTGGGGGAATGAACTGTGTTTGTAACACCATCCCTTCCTCCAACATCCTGGGAGCAGCTGAGACCCCCACCAGTCCTCCATAGCCAGCACAGGGGCCCCTTGAGTGGGCAGCCAAGGTGGGGGGGGTGTAGGTACAGATCTGTCTGGGGTTTGTCTGGTCAGGTTTTGGTAGTGGGGAGGTTGCAGGACTGGCTTCTGTGGGAAGCTGCCAGAAGATTCCCCCATGTCCACAGAGCCAATGCCACCAGCTCCAAGACAGACTCACCATTGGTCAAAGGGGAGCTTGTCAACGGTGGTGGCAGCTCCTCTGGGATGACATTCCGAGTAAACAAAGCAAAACAAAACATCCAAACTGAGCAACTGCAGCTGGAGAGAGGAGTGGGAGTGTGAGCTCTACAGCCACCGAAACAGTGATGGAGGGGAGGAGGTACTCCAGGCAACGGAGCAGAGATTCCCCTGCAGCTGGCGGTGAAGACCATGGGTGAGGCAGGCTGTCCCAACGCAGCTCACAGAGGTCCACGGTGGAGCAGAGATCCACCTGCAGCCCATTGAGGGCCAGGTGGAGCAGAGATCCACCTGCAGCTCATTATGGTCCACAGTGGAGCTGATGGATGAGCCCAAAGGAGGCTGTGATCCCATGGGAAGTTCATGCTGCAGCAGGCTCCTGGCAGGACTTGTGGCCCCACGGAGAAAGGAGCCCATGCTGGAGCAGGTTTGCTGGCAGGACTTGTGGCTCCCACAGGGGACCCACACTGGAGCAGTTGGTAATAACTGCAGTCCACAGAGGTCTGTGCTGGAGCAGTTGGTGAAGAGCTGGAGCCCACGGGAAGGACTCACACCAGAGAAGGCCATGGAGGACTGTGCTATGGGAGTGACCCCCATGACAGAGCAAGGGAAAAGAAGGTGAGGGGGCTCTGCTGAGATGGGGGTGTGAATTTGGGCTACAGGAGGGGTGTGTGGGCCATGTCACAATGCTGCCCATGTCTGTGGGCACTGTGGTGGTAGGACAGCCTGTACCCATGTGCCAGCCCTGCTGGCTGTGCTCCCTGCCCCCAGCACAGTGCAGAGTGACCTCACCAACACTGTGCACCCCGAAGTAGGGTTCTGCTTTGGGGGGAGTCCAGAAAATCAAGCCCCCAATCCCTGCAGGCAGCTGCCAGGCTGTGGGGAACTCTGGGCTGCCCACCCCACCAGGGCACCCCCCACCTGCTGCGCTTTGCCTTGGCACAGGATGGTGGCCACGTCCCCATGCCACTGCTGCCTTCCGCATTCCTGCGGCCGCGTCACCCCCGGCCTGAGTCACCCTGCGGCCCTCGCAGGTGACGGAAGGCCAACAATAGCCCACAAAGGGAGGATGTCCCCCCCCAGAGCCTTCCTCCCCCCCGTCTTCGAGGAAACCTCCCGCGGGAGGGCCAGGCCCCACCGGACGCGCCTTGGCCGATGAGCTTCGTCCTGTTGATGCTGGCCCGAGCGGCACGCGGCCCCACAGGTCCCCAGGGGCGGCCACTGTCACCCCCCAGTGCTGCTGGGCGAGGAGGAGGAGGGATGTGCAGCCACGGTGCTGCTGTGTCCATGGAGGGACACAGCCCCATGGCGCAGGGGGCGGCATGCAGTGGATGGCACTGCAGTGTCTGGCTCAGAGTTGGGTTTAAGGGAATGTGGGGACGCCTTTGTCACTGTGTGGTCACCCTTGTCAGCCTGGGGCCAGGCTTGTAGCTGTGTGGTGTGGGGGTGCCAGGGGACAGGTGTGTCCTGGGCACTGCCATTGGCACGTTCCCTGCAGTGGCACTGGGCAGGGTCCTGGAACATCATGAGCATGTTTGGCTCAAGTGCAGGATGGCAGCAGTCACCGTAGTAACCGCATCACATAGCCCCTGCAACACCAGTCCCAGGCAGCTTCGGTGTCATTCTGTGTGTCCCCTGCCTCCTGTCCCTTGCTGGGGCTGGGGTTCCCCCTCATGTCCTACGAGCAGTGGACCAGGAGGTGACACCAGGCACAAGCAGGTTAAGGAGCACCCACGACGCGAGTGTGCCAGGCTTCAGCCTGCCCGCTGGCACGGACAGAGTGGTGGAAGTGCCACTAAATATTGCTGCTGCTACTGCCAGTCCCCACAAGTGGGTAGGGAACAGGGGATAGAACAGAGGGACACAGGGGAGTGTGCAGCGCGGTCCTGGTGCCACCTCGTGGTGAGCAGGGTCCTGGTGACAGCTGGATCCTGGACAGTCACAGCTGGACGGTGCTGCGGTGGCACAGAGGCTCTCAGGGCAGCCAAAGCAGGGCTGGCAGGTGAGGCAACGCAGTGGGGACATGAGGGTGGCCAAGGAAGGGGCTGCAGTAGGTGCCCAGGTGCCACCTGCAGCCCCATCACCCAGCTGGTCCTTGCTGTCATGACGCCATGGACTTCTCCGGGCTGGGGGACAAAACCAAGAGCAGTCACCCTGACCCGTGGTGCTGAGTCAGGATGGGATGCAGGAGCCTGTGCCTGACCGTGGGCAGGGGCTGCAGGAGCTGACAGGGCAGGGGGGCAGCAGGGTTCTGGTTGTCCCAGCCAAGGGCCACGTCCCAGCTGGCTCCTGCAGTTTAGGTCCCCTGGAAGGTAGGACGTTTCCCCATGGGAATGAGGGACACTTACCTACAGGAAGGAAGGACATTTCCCCTTGGAAGGAAGGACATTTCCTCATGGGAAAGAGGAATATTTCCCAATTGAAGGAAGGATATTTCTGCCTCCCTGTGACAGCTGTAACCATTAGCAGTCCCTGTGGGGTCCCTCTTGTCTCCACCACTGCTCTCTGCCAGCCCTGGGTTCAGAGTGCCCCTAGGCACTGGTTGGGGACCATCATGGCCATGCCCAGGAGGATGCTTTGCATGGCTCTGTGTCCCCATGGAGGAAAGTGGTTGGGTGGCCCCAGCATCATACCCCACCAGGCACCCTCACTCCAGGGACCTCACACCAGGTCAGCCCTCAGTGACTCTGGGGGGACATTCCACACCTCCAGGAGCTGGCAGACACCAGGCTGAGCTGGCACAGCTCCACCTCAGATCCGGGAGGATCTTTGGACTTTGTGCTGGTTTTGCTGTTTGATCTCATGGAAGACAACACCCCTGTCCCTGCCGAGGACAACACCCCCATCATCCCTCTGCCCCTGGGGCAAAGGCACAACAGCAGGGATTTATCATCCCAGTGCCGGGGAATTGTCCCCTCGGCTCTCACAGGCACCCCCAGCACAGCTATGTCCCCCCAACAGTGGGTCACAGCCTGGCTGCTCCTGCTCTACGGTATGTTGGAGGGACTGGGATGTGGGGATAGGCTTGTTTGGGACCTCCTGGGACCCCCCCAGAACCAGGCTGGTCTGCATAGGGTGTTTGGGTGCAGTCTGAGCCCCAGCATTGGGTGAAGAAAGGGTGGGTTTGCTCACTGGGTGCCAGCCCTGCTGCTCTTAGTGGTGGGAGATAATCCTCAACTGAGCTCTGGTGGTGTGATGGGTGAGGAACAGCTCCCAGGGGTGCACAGACCAAGTGCCCACAGCCACACCATGCCAAGGCTGACCCATTGCCACATGGGCCCCAGCCTGGTGTCCTTGGCCCCAGATCAAGAGACAGGTCCCAGCTCACAGGCTGGTGATGCTTGAGGACAGGTGGTGCTGGTGATGGAGAGCTCAGTGAAAGGCAGTGTGCATGGAGGCACCAGATGCAGCCCTGGGAAGAGGTTAGGTCCCACTGGGGCACATATGTGCCTACCAGCCAGGTCTCCCAGCAGCCCCAGGGATGCTAGGGCTGCCTTTTGCCAACCCTGTGGGCAATGGCTGCACCTTGTGACAATGCCAGCAGAGCCCTGGAGCCCATCCCTAGCCATGCCATGGGCGTTGGCTGTGGCCAAGTGTCTTTACTTCCTCCTGAGCTGGTTGATGGTTTGGGTTCCACCCACTGCTCCTGGAGATACAAATGGTGGGTCTGGTGAAAAGCCCCAAATCTAGGCTGGCTCTGTAGCTGGGGATAAGGGTCACAGCTGTCCCCGCACTCAACTCTGTGGTGTCTCCACGTCCCCAGGCTTTGCCATGGGACAGCCGTCTCAGACTGCCTCCTCTAGGACAGACATCAGGGACTGCTCCACGGACCCACCGGTGAGCCTGTCCACACCACCCACTCTGCTCCTGGCACACCCTGCCTGGGGTCATCCCTCAGACCTACCACTGTAGCTGGTACCCCCTAACCCATGTCCCTTTGTGCCACCAGTACCTGCCCCCTACAGCCACCGACACCACTGCACGGCTGGCTGCTCTGCGTGCCACCATGCGAATCCACCATGTTGATGCCTACATCGTGCCTTCCACGGATGCCCACATGGTAAGGTAGCAGCCTGCCCTTGGTGCCAGGGACCAGCTCCACCAGTCGGGGCCACTGGCCACCTCTCAGGGCTCTGTTCCCACTGCAGAGCGAGTACATCTCCGAGCGGGATGCGCGGCTGGGCTGGCTCACCGGCTTCACCGGCTCTGCAGGTGGGACCCTCCCCCACCACCCTGGGGGCCCTGCCTGGGGGGGACAGCACCTGGCTGCCCACTGCTCCTTACCCTCGGGGATCCTCGGGACAGGGCATGGTCCTGTTGCATACAGGTCGGGCAGGGGATCCCTGTCAGTGGGAAGAGTCCTTGCCCATGGCAGGGGTTTGGAACTAGAAGATGTTTAAGGTCCCTTCCAACCCAGCCGGTGCTGTGAATCCCTTGGGATTCCCACCACTGTCTGCAGAGTGGGAAAGGTGACACCTGGGCCCCAATCCTGTCCTAGGCACCGTGGTGGTGACACAGGACAAGGCTGCACTCTGGACCGACAGCCGCTACTGGACCCAGGCAGAGAGGCAGCTGGACTGCAACTGGGAGCTGCAGAGGACAAGTCAGTGGGAGGA
Source organism: Eubucco bourcierii (assembly GCA_013396675.1). NCBI lineage: Eukaryota > Metazoa > Chordata > Aves > Piciformes > Ramphastidae > Eubucco > Eubucco bourcierii. The sequence continues at coordinate 1,011,863 of VWZE01022355.1, forward strand.
GGTTGGGCGAGGGGGTTGTTGAGGGGCTACCGTGTCACCCCAAGACTCCCCAGCCTCAGCATGAGCATGGATCAGGATGTGGCTTGTCCCCATGGTGCCACCCAGCTCTATCCTGCAGCCTGGGTTGAGTCCATCGGACTGTGGATCGTGGAGGCAGTTCCCGTGGGGGGCAACGTCAGCCTGGACCCCTTCCTCTTCTCCATCGGTAGGGTTGGCCAGCAGCAGGTGGGCAGCTCCCGGGGGGAGTGGATATAGCAGGTGCCGCCACTCACGGGCCGCTTCCACCTACAGACACCTGGGCCAGCTACAGCCAGGCTCTGCAGGGCTCGGGAAGGACGCTGCTGCCCCTGGAGACCAACCTCGTGGATGAGGCGTGGGGTGACCAGAGACCCCCCGTAGCCTCCAGCGAGATCTACAGCCTGCCGGAAGCCTTCATAGGTCTGACCACCCTCCTGCCCCTCGGCAGCCCCCAGCCCCGAGGTCGAGGAGGGCCCCCGAGCTGAGCTGGCCACCTTGCTGCCCTCCCAGGGAGCAGCTGGCAGGAGAAAGTGGCAGGGATCAGGCAGCAGATGGAGCAGCATAGTCGGGACCCCACGGCCGTGTTGCTGTCGGGTCTGGAGGAGACAGCCTGTGAGTAGCCAGGGTGTGTGCTGTGGTGGGTGCCATGGGCTCTGAGCCCTGGAGGTGGGAGGGCAGCCTGTGGGCACAGGCTCGAAGGTCGCATTCCTGACAGGGCTCTTCAACCTCCGCGGAGATGACATCCCTTACAATCCTGTCTTCTACTCCTACACCCTGCTGACCCACACCAGCATAAGGTGGGCAGCATCCTCCTGTGGCCACGGGGCATGGACAGGGTTCAGCACCCACCTTTTATTCCCTTCCAGGGTCAGCGCCCACGGAACCCCCCCTGACCCTCCCACAGTGCCCAGTCCCACCCTGTGTGCCCTCCCAGCTCACCCTGGGGTGACGCCCCCTCCCTCCCGGCACAAACTGAGGCTGACCCTCGTTCCCAGCCCAGTATCCCTGCTGCCAGCTACCAGTCTCCTCTCTGCCAACATGCCCTGCACAGCTGGGTGGGGGAGTACTACGCTGATGCCACGGCTGTGCCCAACTCATCCCACAGCCTGTTCGTGGACGAGGCGCGGCTGTCGGCGTCGGCACGGGAGTCCCTGCAGGCAGAGTGCCCGGGGGAACTCTGTGTGGAGCTGCTGGGGTATGGGCAGGCACGTGACCACCTCCACCGCTATGCCCAGGGCAACGTCACCATCTGGCTGGGCACCGAATACACCAACTATGGCCTCTATGGTGTCATCCCCCAGGTTGGGCATCTGCTGGCACCCACGTTGCTGTGCCTGGTTGTGGGTGACATGGGTCCTGGCAGACTTGGGGATGGCCCCATGCTACTGAGGTGTGGGGGTACAAGGGGTGGGTGGCCATGCCCAGCCATGCCACTCGCATTGCACCCTTGCAGGAGAGGCTGTTGGAAGAGAGCTACTCACCTGTCATGCTGGCCAAGGCCGTGAAGAACACCAAGGAGCAGGACCTGCTGCGAGCTGCCCATGTATGGGCTGTCCCTGTCCCCACAGCCCCGAGCTGGAGTGGGGGCAGGCACAGGAAGTGGGGTGGCGCTGATGCCCTCTTCCCCTGGCACTACCCAGGTTCGGGATGCGGTAGCTGTCATCCAGTACCTGCTGTGGCTGGAGAAGATGGTCCCACAGGGGCTGGTGGATGAGTTTTCAGGGGCACAGCACATCGATGCACTCCGCAAGTCAGTGCTGCCACTGTACCCCCTTCCCCCGCCTCCCCCAAGCTCTGCCTGGCATCGGGCAGCCAGGCCCCTCCCCAGCACTTCTCTCCTTGCTGCTTTCCAGGGCACAGCAGCACAGCCATGGACCCAGCTTCCAGTCCATCTCTGCCAGCGGGCTCAACGCAGCACTGGCACACTACAGGTATGACCAGGGCAAGGCTGGGGGTGTTAGGGGCCTGGGCGTGGAGAGTGGGCAGCTCTGACCCACTTCACGCCCTCGCAGTCCCTCCAACGGGACCAGCAGGAGGCTGTCTGTGGATGAGATGTACCTGACAGACACGGGGGGACAATATTTGTGAGTAGCCCTTAATGCGGCCCCCTGCTGGCACTGTGCATCCCTCTCCAGCACTGTGCAGCCCTCAGTCCTCTCCCATGCCCCCAGCACAGGGGGCTGCCCAGCCAGTACCAGGGCTATGTTGTGCCACCTCGCATGTCCTCTTTGTAGGGATGGGACAACCGACATCACACGGACAGTGCACTGGGGTGTGCCCACCCCACTCCAGAAGGTACAGACTTCCCCAGCATCGTGCCAGTCAGAACCCTCCTGTGGTGCCCAAAACTCCTCTGTGGTGCCCATCACCAAGGTCCCAGCCGGGGCTGGATGTGTTGGGAAGGTGCCCGGGCATCACCACACTCAACCTGCCACGCCCCTGGCAGGAAGCCTACACCCGTGTGCTGATGGGCAACATCGACCTGTCCCGCCTGGTCTTCCCACCCAGCACGGCAGGTGGGTGCTGAGTCTGGCATGGGGTAGCCCAGCCCTTCCCAGGTCCACCCGGGCATGGCAAGGAGGATGGCAGGGAAGTCTCACTGGCTCACCAGCCCCATCTCATCTCTTCATTCCCCAGGGAGAACCGTGGAGTCTTTTGCCCGCCGGGCACTCTGGGATGTGGGGCTCAACTATGGGCACGGGACTGGCCATGGCATTGGCAACTTCCTCTCTGTCCATGAGTGTAGGTGTTGGGCACCAGTGCTGGGGACGGGGTTGCGTCACAGGGCACAGAGATGAGGACAGGAACTCATCTGGGGCTTCTCACAGCCCAGATAAGCCTCTTGATACCTGCAGGGTGCTGTGGTCCTTGCTGGGGTTGTCCCCACGGTCCTTGCTGGGATAACCCAACAGTCCTTGACAGGGTAGCTCTGTGGTCCTTGCTGGGATGGTCTCATGGCCCTTGGCACAGCAGTTTCGTGGTCTTTGCTGGGGTAGTTCCGTGGTCTTTACCAGGGTGGCTCACAGTCCTTGCTGGAGTGGCTCCATAGTCCTTGCTGTGGTGATTGCCATATGGTCTTTGTCAGGGTGACACCTCAGTCCTTGCTGGGGTGTCCACCCAGCACACACTGTCCCCAGGAGCTGTAAGCCACCCCATGTCCCTTACAGGGCCCGTGGGCTTCCAGTCCAACAATGTGCCACTGACAGCTGGCATGTTCACCTCCATCGGTAAGTGCCCACCACTGCAGGCTATGCATTCAGCACTCAACCCCACCCAGGGGCCAGATCCAGCCTCTCTGGGGTGGGATGGGCTGGGGGAGCTGCTGGGATTTGGGATTCACCAGGCATCTTTCTGGCCACCAGAGCCCGGGTACTACAAGGATGGTGAGTTTGGCATCCGCATCGAGGACATCGCCCTCGTGGTGGAAGCACAGACCAAGGTATCACCATAGATCAGGCTGGGGTGGGGGCATCCCTGGGTAGAGCTGGGGCACTCAAAGCCACCTCTCTGTGGCAGCACCAAACCGGGGAGAAGCCCTTCCTGACCTTTGAGGTGGTGTCCCTGGTGCCTTACGACCGCAACCTCATCAACATCAGCCTCCTGTCACCGGAACAGGTACTGGGTGGGCACTTGGGGCAGGGTAGCAGGTCAAGGGCATGGGGCCAGCATGTGGAGCTGGGGTACAGAGAGAGCAAAGAGGGGTGGGGAGGTGGAAATGGGGTGGTAGCAGGAAGCCAGAACTGTGGCATGAGATCAAGGTGGGTAAACGAGGCCAGGTTGGATGTGTGGATGGAGAGGGTCTGCAGATGGGGTCAGTGACGGTGCCAGATCCAACCAAATCTGCAGATGGGGACAGTGATGTGGGTATGGGGTAACTGGATGTGGAGAGCCAACAGGGGCAATGGGGACACAGGCCATGATGGGAGCAGGAGCCAGAGCAGCCCCCCTGCAGCTCCCCCGGTGCCTGGCTGCAGATCCAGTACCTCAACACCTACTACGAGACCATTCGGGCACGCGTGGGGCCAGAGCTGCTGCGGCAGCAGCTGCATGAGGAGCACGAGTGGCTGCAGAGGAACACTGAGCCCTTCCCACTGGGCACTGCTACCACTGATGCGGCCACCAGAGCCACCACCACGGCAGGAACACTGACCCTGGTCTCCCTGTTTGGGGCGCTGCTGCCCATGCTGCAGGCCTGAGCCTAGGCCAGCCCCCACCCTGCTGCCGCCCTCTCTGCTCCCCACTGCTTGCTTCCTCTTTCTTGATTTCTCTTTGCTCCTTTGTGATTAAACATCAGCAACACTGGTAGGTGCCTGTGCCCTGCTGTACAGAGCATCACCAGCCTGCCTACAGTTGACACAGAGCTGGGATACAGCCTCATGTGATACCCACCACCAGAGCTGTCACCCACCTTATGCCCGCAGGCAGCCAAGTCAGCACCAGGGCTGAGGAGGTTTGGGAAGGATTACAGTTCCTAGACTCATGGAGTTGTTTGGGTTGCAAGGGGCCTTTAAGATCATCAACTACAATCATTGGATCAGCTTGTCTTTGGACAAGAGATGTCCAATCAGGAAGACCTGTAGGGTACACAGGGAATGCACTGGACCACGTGGCAGTGAGGAAGAGTGGGCACAGAGAGCAAGCAAGGCAGAAGGACTGGGGTGTATGAAGAAGAGTGTGTCCAGCAAATCTACTCTGATGGAGTCTTGGGTCCAGCTCTGGCTTCCACAAGAGAGACATGGAACTACTGAGAGAGTCCAGAGGAGGCTGCAAACATGCTGAGGGGCCTGGAGCATCTGTGAGGAGCAAAGGCTGAGAGCCCTGGGACTGCTGAGCCTGGAGGAGAGCAGCCTGAGAGACGATCTGAGCAATGGNGGTATCTAGGGACAGGACAAGGGGCAATTGGCACAGAGTGGAACCCAGAAGGCGCCACTTGACCAGGAGAAACATTTTTGTTGCGAGGGTGCTGGAGCCCTGGAGCAGCTGCCCAGAGAGGTTGTGGAGTGTCCTTCTCTGGAGAGCTTCCAAACCCAGCTGGGCATCGTGGTCCTGGGCAAGCTGCAGTGGGTGCCCCTGCTTGAGTATGAGGCTAGGACTGGATGCTCTCCAGAGGTCCCTTCCAACCCAGCCGTGCTGGGGTTAGGTGACCGTCATCCTTTGCACACGCGAGACGTGGTGCCCACTGGCGTCATCACCAGGCAGGGGTGGCAGGGTACGGAGAGCCATCCCCACGGCGGGGGCCCCGGGCAGGGCACAGCTTCGTGGCGAGTTTCCTTCCTCCTGGCTCAGCCCGTGCCCGCCTGGCACCCCGAGCCGCGCCGCTGCCACCTCTTCTCATGTGACCCACGGCTTCCTGTGCGCGTCCCGGCCGCGGTGCCGGTGCTTCGCTTCGTGCCGTGCCAGGCGCTGCCCCGACACCATACTCGCGGCACCATGCTACGCCGCAAGCCCTCCAACGCCGGTGACAAGGAGCCGGGACACAGGAAGGTGAGTGGTGGTGGCACCTGGCTGCCCTTGGCATGCACTGGTGTCCCCGCTCATCCACCTCAGGCTGCCCGCAGGATGCTGAGCAGGGAGCGCTGGCATCGGAGGGCTGGGGCAGTCGTGGGGCAGACTGGGGATAGCTGGGGACAGCTCTGCCACCTGCCAGTCCCCGCCGCCACCGGTCACCGTGGCCTCACCGTCGCGTGGTGCTGGCCGTGCCTGCTGTGCCCTGCTTACCACCCTGCCTCGCATTAAGGCGGGCGCGATGCTGGGATGCACACACAACTCTGGGGTCACCGTGACCGGGAGCCGGGTTCTGGTGGGAGCCGGTGGGTGACTCCGTCCCGGGGGCTCCCTGCAGCGGGGGCAGGGGGACAAGCACGACTGCGGTGCCGGCTCACACCCCCAGCCCCGCCGAGCTGCTGGGAGCCTGCGGTCGAGGCTGTGCGAGGCTCCACCACCTGCCTTAGCCACTTCCTCCGGCAGCACAGTTCTGGGTGCTGGGAACCTCCGGCACCACCGGTTGCCAGCACCGTGCCGAGGGCTGGGGGGGCGACTGCTAGCACCGGTTCCCAGCACCGAGGCCTTCCAGAGCCACCAGTTACCGGCACTGGGGTCTCTCCAAAGCCCACCAGCTACCAGCACTGGGACCCCTCCAGAGCCCACTAGAGTCATAGGCCACCCTACTGGGTCTACAGTGAGAGCCCGCAGTGGCCGCTTAGTGGACTGGCTTTGGCAACAAGGAGCCAGCACGGGGACATCTTGGTGCTGTGGGACATCCTGGCACAGAGCTGCCATGGTGCTCTCTCCCTGCTGCCAATTTGGCCAAAGCTCTCCCATCCCTGTGATGGGGGTCACCCTGTTGAGCATGGCAGTGCCCAATGGGCATCCCCTCTGCCTGCCCAGAAGAAGCTTTCACTTCCCTCTGGGTGCTCCCCTGGAGGGGCACTGGCTGCACAGCCCCCGCTGCCAGGCATCCTTGCACCCTCTGCTGTGACAGCCCCCGGAGGGAACAGGGGAAGCAGGGGGTAGCCGAGGGGTTCGTACCACCCCGAGTTCAGGAGTGCTGGGATGGGAGTGGGGCAAAACAGCAGCACCACTCCAGCCAGTCTGGTCGTCCAGGGATGGAGCTGAGTGTCCCTCATCCCGACCAGGTCTGGAGGATGCTCAGGAGAGGGAATGAAGAGGAGGAGAAAGAGGAGGGGAAGGCTCAAGGCTGTGCCAGAGCAGGGCCCCAGGCAGCAGCAGCAGCCGGAGGCCGGGGGCGGGCTGAGAAGAAAGGAAATCGCTGCCTTTGTGGTCGAACTGAAGTGAGCAGCACAGCGGGAGGTCGGGGGAGCCACCAGCCCATAGCTGATCTCAGCCACTGTGGCATGGGAACCAGTGCCCACAGCAGTGCTGCCACTAGGCATCAGGTCTGTGTTGCAATACAGGCATCCCAGCTGGCACCGAGAGTGCTCCTGACATGGGAAACCCCCTTTGCATGTGGGACAGGCACCCACAGACACAGAGAGGAGGAAGCAGAGCTAGGGAGGAAGGCAGGGGGTAAGGCAGCGATGAAGGTACTGCCAGCACTGAGACCCACGAGTCCTTTGGTGGCTTTGGCACAAAGGCAGGAGCCAGCTGGTGATGCTGGCAGGGGAGGAGCTCTCTGGGCTGTGGGGTGAAGCTTGCAGGAGGAAACATGGGCAACGTATGGCACTGGAGCTGAAGGTGAGGGCAGCAGAGGAGCACAGAAGCACTCTGAAAAACAGTGTCAGCCGTGGAGGGGAGGGAGGGACCAAGTCATGGCACAGCCACTGCCAGAGCAGGACCATGGGGTGCAGCCCCTCCCTGGAGAACACGGTGACAAGGGGGTGGATGCGTTCGGAGCCGTGCCAGCTCTCTGCACCCCACAACACAGTGGCTCTCACTGGAGGTAGGATGGGGCAATGATGAGCCAGTCAGAGAGCTCCAAGCACTAACATTACTCACGGGCTGCTCAAGCTTGGTGCCAGCTGCTGGAAGGGAGGGTGGGAGCTAGCATGAGGGCCTGGGCAGAAGCCCTCACACCTTTCCACCTCCCACAGCTCTCCCTCCAGCGCTCCAGCAGCTTCAAGGACTTTGCCAAGGCCAAGGTTAACTCCCCTGTGCCAAGCGAGAAGGAGTTCAACCTGGAGGAGAACGTGAGTGCCACATCCTCCTGCCTGGGGACCATCTTCCTGGTGGGCACAGTCACCATCAGAGCCTGGGCTCTTGAACTCCTGGTTGTACCAGTGGCACAAACACCACAGGGCATCCACAAGACTTCCAGAACTGGGGGGATTTGGGGGTCTTGCAGCCCCCAGCTGAGGTTTGCCCTGAGTGGGGAGGGGGCTCTGCCTTCACTCTCCATTCCTCTGCCAGATCCCAGAGGATGAGTCCAGCAGCGCCACCCCCGAGGAGGCCACGCGGAGCAGTGGGATAAAGCTGAGCAAGAGGTGGCGAGCAGTCATCTCCCGCACCATGAACCGCAAGATGGGCAGGGTGGCCGTGAAGGCCCTGGCTGAGGGGAAGGTGAGTGGGAGGCTTGGGCAGGCAGGGAGCAGCACCCCCACTCCTTTGGCCTGACCCTGGTGTCTGTCCCCCCCACTAGCAGGAAGAGGTGGAGGAGGAAGAGTCCCCATGCCCCCCATCCCCACGTGGCAGCACGGAGGAGCCAAGCCACGAGAAGGTGCCATTGTCTTACCTGGAGATGGAGGAGAGCGGACACCCACCCGTTAGCCGCCAGCTGTCCAGCGGTGAGCCTGGACCCGGTGACACCATCCCCTCACCCCACAGCTGTCCACTTCCTGACCTGCCTCCCCTCTGCAGGCAGTGAGGTGCCCAGCCCTGGCCCGGGGAGCAGCCCACAGGTGGAAGAGAGCAGCCCAGCCTACAGCGGCCCCTTCTGTGGCCGTGCCCGCGTCCACACCGACTTCACCCCCAGCCCCTACGACAGGGACTCGCTGAAGCTGCGGGTGAGCCACGGGCAGAAGGGCAGGAGCAGGAGTGAGGGTGGCTGGGGACCCCCCTGCTGAGGGCTTACACCCACATCTTGCTTGGGCCAGAAAGGGGACATCATCGGGATCATCGAGAAGCCACCCGTGGGCACCTGGACCGGGCTGCTCAACAACAGGGTGGGCTCCTTCAAGTTCATCTACGTGGACGTCCTCCCCGAGGAGACAGCCCCTGCCCGCAAGAGCCGCGGCTCCGGCAAGAGCAAGAGGCTCAAGCCCAAGACCCTCCATGAGCTGCTGGAGCGCATCAACCTGCAGGTAAGGGATGGGGACCCGTGGCAGGGGTGAGCCCACGGTGCCAGCATGTCAGCTGCAGGCCCACTCTCACCTCAGCTGTCCCACATCCCTGCAGGCTCCCCCACCTCACACTCGAGCACTGCTGGGAAGATTGAGAGGATGCCCAGGGCTTTTCCAGAGGGATGCCAAACCATATGGAAGTGTTGATCTGCTGGAGGGTTGGGAGGCTCTACAGAGGGACCTGGCCAGGCTGGATTGATAGGCCAAGGCCAGTGGGATGAGATTCAGCAAGGCCAAGTGTCTGATCCTGCACTTGAGTCAGAACAACCCCATAGAAAGCTCTAGGCTTGAGGCAAAGTGGCTGGTGAAAAAGGAACTGGGGAAATGGGTTGACAGCAGATGAAAACGAGCCAGTGTGTGTGGCCAAGAAGGCCACCAGCATCCTGGCTTGGATCAGCCACATTATGACCAACTGGACCAGGACAGGGATTGTGCCCCTGTGCTCAGCAGTGGTGAGGTCCTGGATTCAGTTTTGAGCCACTTACTCCAAGAAGGACATTGAGATGGGACAGGTCCAGAGAAGAGCAATGAAGCTGAAGGGTCTGGAGAACAGGGCTGGTGAGGAGCAGCTGAAGGAGCTGGGGTTGTTCATCCTGGAGAAAAAGAGGCTGAAGGGAGACCTTCTGGCTCTGTGCAACTCCCTGAAAGGAGGTTGGTGCTAGGTGAGGGTTGGTCTCTTCTCCTGAGGAACAAGTGACAGGACAAGAGGACAGTGTCAAGTTGCCCCAGGGGAGGTTTAGGTTGGATACAAGGAACAATTTCTTCCCCCAAAGGGTTGTCAAGGCTTGGCTCAGGCTCCCCAGGGCAGTGGTGGAGTCCCCATCCCTGGAGGGATTTCAAAGCCATGGAGATGCTGTGCTGAGGGATGTGGCTTAGTGGTGACCTGGCAGTGCTGGGGTAACAGTTGGACTCCGTGAGCTTGTAGGTCTCTTCCGACCACAATGATTCTGTGGGCGAGTGTCCACCATGGGCCTGTGCCAAGGCAGTAACCACATGGCCAGAACCATGTGGCAAGGCAAGGTGAGCCATGCCATGCTGCCATGCTGCTGTCACATTGCCTCCAGGAGCACACCTCCACCCTGTTGCTCAACGGCTATCAGACCCTGGAGGACTTCAAGGAGCTGCGGGAGACCCACCTCAGTGAGCTGAACATCACAGACCCCCAGCACCGTGCCAAGCTGCTCACAGCTGCTGAGCTCCTCCTGGACTATGACAGTAAGAGTTGGGGGTGGTGGGTGGGGGATACACCATGCTGTCTACAGCCCCCACTGCCCACTCCTGCCCTGTCCTGTCTCTTCCAGCAGGCAGCGAGCCAGAGGAAGGTGCCAGCTCTGAAGCACAGCCCTCACCCTCGGAGCCCAAAGGGGACATCCCCCGGGACTCAGGCTGCTTCGAGGGGTCTGAGACCCTTGATGGCAGCCGGGACGAAGCCGAGCTGGGGGTTCCCGAGGGGCAGCTGCAGGCTATCTCCCTGGCAGAGTCCTCCTGAGCCTACCCTGCCTGCTGGCACAGTTGCTGCCTGCTGCAGCCCTGGAAGTGGCTCTGGCCTGGAGGGGACAGCTGCTTGTGGGGTGAGCAAATGAAGCCCAGGACTCCATGTCCCCAGCATCCATGGCTGTAGCAAGCCAGCCCTCAGCCCCCTGAGCCTGCCCCATTGGCTGCCCTCAGGACACCCTACACTGTTCCATGGGGTACCACCTTCCCCACTGAGATGCTACAGGTTGGGGTTGTATCTCCTGGGCTTGCCCCACTTCATCCACAGCTTTAGGAGCATCTCCTGGAGCTCTGGTCTGCTGGGCTGAGGACAATAAGGTCCTTGGCAGGGTGGGATGGGGCAAGCACTGAGCAGCTGGGTGCGAGAGCGAAGAGGTCCCACCAAGCCCAGAGGGCCCATCACGCCCCCTTCATGCCCATCCAGAGGACATAATCATGGACTTGCCTTCCCCCAGCAACTTCCTTTCAGCCAAGGAAAGGTTTGCTGCACAGTTTGGGTGATGGGGGAAGTGGTTCAGCTGAGTTGAGCAGCCCAGCTCAGCAAGGACACCACGAGCCCCCTCCCTTGCTCAAGGGGAGCCCCAAAGGTTGCCCGCAACTTCCCACCAAGCCTGGTCCAGGGAGGGCTACAAGAATGCAGAGTGCCCACCCTAATGATCGACTTGGTAGGGTACGGACAGCCCCTTCCAGCCTGCCAGACTCACCCTGCTCTGCCACCCCTGGGGTCTGCAGCCCAGCCAGACCCTCCCTGGCAAGGCAGGAGCAGGGAAGGGATCCATGAGGAAGCTGGAGGCAGCCAGGAATACAGAGAGCAGCTGGTGCCCAGCTGGGGGGTACCTGCCCCAGCCTGCTCCTGCCCAGCCTTGCCAGCTCCAGTCCCAGCGCTGCCGCAGCATCGACCTCCAGGTGCCCAGGTGGGTCCTTCCTGCTCTATCCCAATAAACCTTTGTGACTCCATCTGGCTCCAGCCTCCAGCCCGCTGCCAAGGGCTCCTGGAGGGGACTGGGGAGGGGAGCAGGGGCTACAGCTGGTCGAGTGGTGCCCAGGGTGCAAGAGACAATGCTGCTCAGGGTGCAGCTTAGAGTGTGACAGCTGGGGTGCATGTCACAATCCTGCCCAGAGTGCTGCGTTCACCGTGGGTGGACAGTGGGACACTGAGAAGATGCTCTAGAAGTAGGAGCTGCTGAGGCTGGAAAGCCCCAGGTCAGGGGAAGGGGGAAGGCAGCCAAGCTGGGGAGGCACAGAGAGGCAGGGACACAGCTCAGTCATTTTCCAAACCAATTTGAGTTTCCTTCATTGTTTGAAAATTAAAAAAAAAAAGAAAAGAAAAAAAAAAAAAAAAGAAAACCCAAACCAGAACTGCAGAAAGCCCAACCCTCACCCTGCCCCCACTTCCTCCACAGCCCAACCTAAGCCCAGCAGAGAGGAACCACAGGCAGCAGCCAGTCCTTGACACCCACCCGAGGACCCCAACCCCACCTGCTCACCAGGGCTGGGGGTGGCTGGCACTGGGTGAGGGGGTGGCTCAGACTGTGGAGCCAGGCACAGCAGAGCCCAGGGCTAATGGTCCTGGAACTCCCCTGTCCTGGGCTGAGCTGGCTGCAGGGTGGCAGTGGGGAACCAGGGCAGCCAGAGCCCAGGGTGGCAGCAATGCCCTCTCAGGTGAGAGTGGAGAGCATAGTGCTGCAGGAGAGGGGGCAGCACTGGTTGCCACGTTAATGCCATGTTAGTGCCGTATCACCTGCTGCCAGGCACAGCCCAGGTCACCATTCTGAGGGGCCAGGGGAGAAGGACGGTGGTGGTGGGCACACGTTGGACCATCCACTCTCCCCCATGCTGAAAGCAGGGTGGCACAGGAGGCCAGGGAAGAGGCACCAGCAACTTCCCACTGCCAGGCAGGAGCATCTTGGAGAAACAAGCAGGATGGCCCTGGTGGGTCACCCTCCAGGACCCACCACCCAACTCAGCGAGTACCCGTGTGGAGGCACAGGCATACCCAGCAGTGCTGGCAGGGGCTGTTGCTGCCAGGCACACCATGGCCCTCCATCCATGGCTCCCCCACAGACACCCAGCTCTTCCCAGCTGCTGCCAGCAGCGGGGTGTGGCAGAGGAGCCTGACCCTTGCCTTTCCTCCCTCCTGTGCCAGGGATGGCCAACACCACGCAGCCAGTGCCAAGACAGCTGGCAAAGCCTGGGCAGAAGAGCAGAGGCTCTGAAAGCCAGTGGAGGATGGCTGAGAAGCACAGGGCAAGGCAGGGGGCACACGGGGACACGACGACACGACACAGAATGGGGGCAGAGGGTCTGCAGAGCAGCGGCCGAGCAGTGCCATAGCCTGGGGGGCACGGGGGGGAGCATGCCTGTGCACGGTGCCCATGCCCAGAGCAAACACAGCGCCAGCATCAGCAAGAGAGCCAGCGGCACAGGCAGGACCCCCCCCAGCTCAAACACCCCTTGCGCAGCCGCTCTGCGGCCAGCCTGGAGTGGAGAGGGGCAGCAGGACATGGGCAGGTGCTGCTGCTCCTTCCCTGAGCCCCCTCAGTCTGGGGAGCCCTGGGGAGAGGCAGGAAGGAGTATATGTCCCCACCTCCTGCACTGGCACTGGCCATGCCACGTGAAGAGCAGGAGCACTGCTTCAAAATCCTGCTGCCAGCAGAACACCTTCCCAGCGGTTTTGGCTCTTTTGGAACCCAAAACGTCTCCTGCCGCCCCCTGCTGCCACCTTACCGCACAAAACAACGGCACAGGGGAGGGGAAGGAGGGAGGAGGGGAGAGGGGACACTGCTGCCACCAACTGCTGTGCCCCATCCCACCAGGATTCCTCAACAGGAGAGAACAGGCCGTCCCTAACCTCACGTCTGAGCTACTCCACCGTGAGTTTTTTCAGCAAGAAAGTTAGGGCTGGAGGGAGGGACGACCCTGGCCGCTAAGCTCATGCTGAGCACCTGGGACAGTGAGGGACATCCCCGGCCACTGAGCTGGTGCTGAGGACCCAGGACAGCGAGGGATGAGCCTGGGCACCAAGCCTGTGTCAAGGTCCCGGGGCAACCTGCAGAGTGAGAGGTCCTGCCTCGGCCCGCGGGCAGGGCAGCCTTGGTGGCAGCAGGTGGCCCCGGGGGAGCAGGGCAGGCCACCGCCCGCGTTCCCAGTCCGTCCTGCAGGGCCAGCGCCCAGCCCGCACCCCGCTGGATAAAGACTAAAGCAAAACGGCTGTGAGGAATCCTGTGCCTGCCATCCAGCCCTTCTCCTCCTCTCCTCCAGCTTCCATCAGACAGCACAAGAAAGTTCTCCCTTCCAGGCAGCTGCTACTGCTCTGCTTGCCCAGCGTCCTGGGATGGGACCAGGAGCTCCCCAGGCATCTGCTGCTTCTCCTCTGACATCTCCACACTGCTCAGGGGTGGTGCAGGGACCTGGGGAGAGAAGACAGCAGTGACCTGTCTGAAGACACCTCGAAGCAAGGCATCTGCCTGACACCCTGCCTCGCCACCCTGCCTCCAGCTGCCCCAGGCAGAGGTATTGGCTGTGCTTGGGCAAAGCAGCAGCTCCATGGAGAACTGGAGCACTGCGCTGCTCCAGCAGAACCAGGCTGGGAAACAGCAGCTCGTGCCCAAGCAGAGTCAGGCCCAACCACTTCCCACCATGCTCACAGGGTCATGCAAGTGTGAAGGGCACTCTGGAGGGCTCCTGTCCAACCACATCCTCAGAGGCAGAGAGACTGCTCAGGGCCATGGCCAGGGCACCAGTGGCTTTCTCCAAGGACAGAGAACCCACAGCGGCCACAGGAGATCCTTCAGCTGGCACTCAGTGCCCAAACAAGATGTCTGACACCGCCCACCCCTCCTCCCAGCCTCCATAGCGCCATGTCCTGGGTGTCTCACAGCAGGACCAACATCTCCAACACCCCAGCTAGTTCCTTCAAGGGAACCAAAGAAGCTCTCCTTCCAGCTTCTGGAGGACCAGAGCACCCCAGGGTCTCTAGCAGCAGCCCCTCAGTGAGGGCCCCAGCACTGCTTTGCTCCTGCTCACCGACACCATCAGCTTCCTCTCAGCCTGCCCAAAGCACCAGCAGCTGCCAGCAGAACCCACCCTGAGGGCACCACTCACAGCACTGGGGTGAGGAGGGCTGACACCCTTCTGCTGTGCCCGGCTGTCCTCTGCCTGCCCACCCGTGGGCTCCGCAGCGCTGGGCCCCCGTGGGCATGGCTCCTGAGCTGTGCTCTCCTCCTGCTGCAGGATGCCCCGGCGGTCCAGGACGCTGCGAGGGCAGAAAGACACCATCAGAGACCTGCACCTCACAGAAACCCCAGTCCCAGCATGGTGGGCTTGGAAGGGACCTCTGGAGATCACCCAGTCCACCTCCCTGCTCAAGCAGGGGTACCCACAGCAGCTTGCCCAGGATCACAATTTCCAGATGGGTTTGGAAGCTCTCCAGAGAAAGAGACTCCACATCTTCTCTGGGCAGCCTGCTCCAGGACTCCACACCCTCACAGCAAAGGATTTTCTCCTCAGCTCCAGATGGAACCTCCTGGATTCCAGTGTCTGCCTACTGACCCTTGTCCTGTCACTGGGCACCACTGAGAGGTGCCTGGTCCCATCCTCTTGTTCCCCATTCTTTAGTTCTTGGTGAGCATTGAGAAGATCCCTTTCAGGCTGCTTTTCTCCAGGCTCACCAGCCCCAGGGCTCTCAGCCATTGCTCCTCACAGAGATGCTCCAGGCCCCTCAGCATCTTCACAGCCTCCACCGGACTCTCTCTAGTAGTTCCCTGTCTACTTCCCCTGAATCCAACTTCTTTTCCTGGCAGGAAAAGTGCTGGTGGAAGACAAAGCTTCTGGGAAGGGTTTTCTCTCCAAAACAGGCCATGCACAGCCCAAACCTCATTTACAGGGTCTGTGCTCCCCCTGTGAAAGCCAAGCCCCTTGGAGAACAGCCCAGTTCAGAGGGTGGGAACCTGCTGGAACAAGCCTCTGCTCACCTGCAGCCCCAGGGGAGAGAAGACTCTCCTCAAACCAGCCTGCATCACTGAATATATGCAAAGAAGGTAACAAAGACCTTTCCTCTCTCCTCTAGCCTTGTCCCACTGACCTCCAGACACTCTCAACACAGGCAGTGCTGACAAACAAGCAGCCAGGCCTTGTACACAAGCAAGGAGAGCTCCTCAGGGTCCTGCTCTGGAGGTAAGAAGGGCAGAGCTGCCCCTCCAGAGCATACCTGGGGGGCAGAGGCCCACAGAGCACCTCGCAGCAGTTCTTCACGATGTTGCCATGGCTGTAGGGATTCTGAACACGGTTCTTCCCAGTCCAGGACCCCTTAATCTGCAACAAACAGGGCACAAGTTCAGGTCTGCTCCACCAACAGCCACCTCCAGCCCAAGGAGCCCTGAGGGGCACGTTGGCAAGGTGGACACAGCAGTGACACACCGAGGGAGCAATGGGAAACAGGACATGGCTCAGAGGAACAGATTCTACTTACGTCTTCGTTGGTTGTCTGGTTCAGTGCCACCAGGAAGGTGTGGAACCCAGTTAGCCCCACCACTGACCACAGAGTGAAGAAACAGATGAGCACCTCCAGTACAGTGAGAACAGTTAAGGACTGAGAGCAGCCTAGGAATGGTCTCAGCCCAGCTGTGTCACCACAACATGCTAACTTCTCTTCTTAGATGTGGTTTTCTCTTTTACTCTCCTCCAAAAAGCAACCAAATTGCTACTCCCCTTGGAATCATGGGAGAAGAGGCCCTGAAAACTCACTGAATCACAGTGGGGTTGGAAAGGACCTCTGAAGCACATCCAGTCCAACCCCCCCTGCCAAGGAGGAATCACCCAAGGCAGGTCACACAGCAATGTGTCCAGGAGGTCCTAGAAATTCTCCAGAGAAAGAGACTCCACCACCTCTCCTGCTCCAGTGCTCTGCCACTCTCAAAGCAAAAAAGTTTCTCCTCATGTTTAGATGGAACTTTCTATGTTCAAGTTTGTATCCATTGCTCCCTGTCATATCACTGGGGACCACTGAGAAGAGCCTGACCTCATCCTCCTGACACCCACCCCTTAGATATTTATAGGCATTGAGAAGATTCCCCCTCAGCCTCCCCTTCCCCAAACTTTAGGGCATCAAGACTCCAGCTGCTACACTATGCAACACAGCACAACGCAACACAGCTCCCACTGACCCCCAGCTCTGGAGAAACACTGTGGAAGGATATGTCCCTGGGGTTTCCTTCAATGTGTTCAGAAACCCAATCTTCAGAGATTCTGGCAACAGCAAAAGAGAGACATTTTGCCTCTGGATCATCGCCGCAAGTCCAGGTCCCCTCCCCACTCTACCAGCTCCATGCTCGCAGTACCACCTGCACACCCTCTGCTCCCTTCTCCAGCCCAGCCACCACCCACCTCTCCAGAGCCAGACTCACTCAGTGCTACGTAGACTATGTTGAAGGTGAAGATGTAGATGGTGAGGAGTGAGAGCGAGAGGATGAAGAGGTAGAAGTAGCGGTAGTTCCTCTTCCCCACGCAGTTGCCCACCCAGGGGCAGTGATGGTCGAAGCGCTCTGTGAAAGCCAAGGTGGAGATCAGTGCTGCTCTAGCATGGTCCTGCCTGCAGATGCTCACTCCTGTGCCTCAAATTCAAACGTGTCCAAGCCCTCTGCTAACCGAGGCTCCCACACCTCAGCCTCCTGTCCCAGGGGAGGTGAGAAAGTGCAAAACCATTTTACTGATGAGTTGTTCTGCACGCTAAGGTGGAGGCAGAGAGCTCCTACCAAAGCCCCACATAGGTTAGATAAAGTCTGGGGGTTCTCCAGAAGAACCTGCTCCTGTCTAACCCATGTGCCACTTTACTCCCACAGGAATAATTTGGAGAGGGTTCAAGGCACTGCACAACCACTCCAAGGGCTGCAGAAGAGGAAAGGGATCCAGAAGAATGGGATGCCTGCCATGAGGAGGGATGCTGGGCAGGTACCCTGTGGGCTAGGACAGGCCTGCAATGCATCAAGGGAACAAAAACCAGGGGCTCAGCACAACAGCAGGATCTCCACAGATTCACAAAATGGTTTGAGTTGGAAGAGACCTTCAAGATCATCTAGTTCCAACCCCCCTACAACGGGCAGGGACACCTCCCACTAGATCAGGTTACTCATCCAGCCTGGCCTGGAACACCTCCAGAGAGGGGGCACCCATGACCTGCCTGGGCAACCTGTTCCAGTGTTGCAAGGAGCTGCCTTCACACAAGACACAGCTCTCTGCTGGAACCCTCCAGCCCAGCAGGGCCAGCACTTCAGTGCAGCTCAGCCACGGACACTTAGACCTGGGTGAGACTAGTCACTGCCAAGCAAGTACTGGCAGAGACAAACCACCTGGCTTCAGTTTCTCAGCCCACCTCCAGCTCCCCAAGCTTAAGATGAGGCCACCTGTCCCCATGTCTCCACACTTCACCATTCTGGACTTGCTTGGCAGGTGAGCCCCCGCAGGGAACAGGACCACGTGCAGACCTGTCCTAGTTTAGGGCCACGAGCGAGCCACCCAGGGCCAGAGGACAGGAAGCTTCCCCCGTTGTGCCCCAGAGGCCGTCCCAGGGCAGGTGCAGCGGCAGGTGCCCCACTCACCCACGCAGTTGTCACAGATGCTGCAGTGGGAGGCACGGGGCGGGCGGAAGATCTTGCAGGTGTAGCAGTACTTGAGTTTCACGATCTGGTTGTTGATCTGGAAGTTCTTGATCCGTGGTGGTGGCCGCTGGCCCTGTGGCACCGTCCCGTTGGTGGCCTCTGCAGCAAGGAACCCAGCAGAGATCACAGAACGGTTTGGGGTGGGAGGGACCTCAGAGATCATCTAGTTCCAACCCTCCTGCCATCGCCAGGGACACCTTCCACTAGAGCAGGTCGCTCAAGGCCCCATCCATCCTGGCCTTGAACTCCTCTGCTGTGATGCCACAGGCCTAGAACAGTCTCTCATCTCCCTGCTTTGCCTCTGGTCCAGTGGGATCAGGGCTGTTTGGGTCTGGAGTCAGCGGCTGCAGCTCTGCTGAGATGGGCCAGAGCCAACCTGGCAGCTTGGAGGCAGGAAAAGGGATGCCAGGAGGTAGGAATAAGGATGCCAGGAGGCAGGAAAAGGGATGCCAGAGCTTTCATGGGCATGGTGAGAGGGGCCAGGGCGGTATCACTGCACATCCACCCAACCTTCTTCGTACCTGAAGCATCAGTGGGGCCCACAACAAGCCCCTGCACCCCCTCCCCAAAGCCAGCTGGGTTTGTACCTGTGCAGCTGCGAGAGAAAGCAGCACGTGAAAGGTTCCTGGAAGGGGAAGCAGGAACATCACAGCATCTTTTTGAGCCTCAGCCAAAGCAGAACTGGCCAGGAGGTGGCAAAATGCCCCGTTCGGGCCAGTAGGAAGCAAGGCTTTGCAGATAGAGCAGGAGGCTCGGCAGCTCGACTGGCCCCGCACTCACCGATCTCCATCTCGATGAAGGCTGCCTCGTCGGGCAGGGCCCGGGGGATGACGCCGGGGTCGCTGAAGCTGGTGCGCAGCAGCGTGGCCATGGCAAAGAGGAAGAGGACCGCGGCAAAGACCGGGATGGCCGGGGACAGCTGCACCGCCAGGTACCGGCACCTGCCGAGAGACGCCGCGGCTCAGAGCCCCGCAGTCCGGCACGGCCCACAGCTGTCTGGGGGCATCTGGAGAACAGAAGCTGTTCAGCGCTGCCTTCTGTATGCCACCAGCAGAGGGAAACTCGTCTGCGGACCAGCCGTGACCAAAGCACCACTGCACCTTCCACCAGCCAGGCACAGGGTGTTTTCCAGCCCTTCTGCATGGCCTGCCCTAGGTGACCCTGCTTTGCTGGGGAGGAGTGGACTCCCTTCACAAAACCGTGGAATGGTTTGGGTTGGAAGGGACCTTAAAACTCATCTTGTTCCAAAGCCCCTGCCATTGGCAGGGACACCTCCCACTAGACAACGTTGCTCAAGGCCCCATCCAACCTGGCCTTGAACCTGGCCTGGGCAACCTGTTCCTCAGTGAGCCTCACCAGCCTCACTGTACAGAACCACTTCCTAATCTCCAGCCTAAATATCCCCACCTCAAGCTTCAATCCATGCCCCCTATCACAAAAAGCCCTTGTAAAAAGTCCCTCTCCAGCTTTCTTGTAGCCACTTCAGGTACTGGATGATCTACAGCAGTCCCTTCCAACCTCTACCACCCTGTGATTTCGTTTGGTTTCCACCGCACGTTTTGCCCAGTCATGGGCAACACCAGAAATAGAACTAGGCAGGGAGAAGGACTTTGTCCAGAGGACACCTGCTGCAGCCATCTGCTGAGGGATGGACTGTGCCTCCTGTAGAAGCACCCAAGGGTGCTGGTCTGAGGGCCCACAGCTGGGAAGCACGGGACTAGATTGGAACAATGGGAGTCTTTGGCTGTGCCCTAAACAGTGCCACAGAGACGACTTTCCAGCCATTAACTCTGTGCTGTGCTTCTCTGAAATGGGTTCAGGTGGAAGTGCCACGTTCCCCTGCAACAGGACATCTGCTTCCTCTGACTTTTCTGAGGTAAGGATCTGAAAGCTCCAAGCCAAGTGGGAAGGCTCCTGCTCCAAGACAAGCCCAGCATAAGGGTTGTTTGCTTTCCAAGCACTGTAAGGTCCAACGAGGAATTTAGTCGCTAATCCTGCTGATGGAGGCAAAAGCAGCAAGGAGATCAATCACAGCCGTGGCCACACCACTTCTGGACACCCAAAAACAGCTCCACAGGCACTGCAGCACAGGCCCTGCAGAAGGCTGTACAGAAGTTGTGGTTTCGAGATGAAGTGGGCTGAAAGAAAACAGATTTTAACCCAAATTTTCCTTCAGAAAACCTCAGGGATGTGGGAGTGAAGCTCCTGTGGAGCTTTCCCATGGTTTAAGGGAAACCTCACCCAAATCCCAAGGCTCCTGCAAGATTCCACCTCTCCTTGCACACCCTAAAACTGGGTAACCCCTCAAGCACCCTGGCTTTTGACTGAGCCCTGACTCTATGGTGCTGCATCCAAGCCAGATTCCTGCTCTCCAGAAAAGCCTGAGGCTGCTGCAGTGGCAGGCGTGGGATGATCCTTCCCCCAGTGGATCCACCATCCTGAGCAAGGTGACATCCACAGCATTAACCATGTCATTCTGGAGCCTTCCTACCCAGAGCTTCTCTGAACACAAAGCAGCTGCCAGCTCCACCTGGTGCCCTCACAGCACCCAATGCTGCCAGCCCACCACCTCACTGTGCTTTCATTTGCCACCGCTTGGCTCCAACAAGTGTCTCCTGTGTGGGACAAGGTACACAGAGGGCTTCATGCTGGAACTACAGCTTGCTTTGGCCACAGCCAGAACACACAGAGCCCACAGCACCCCCAAACCGTCCTTACCTTTGGACACTGCACACTCTGGAGTGACTCAAACAACACAACCCTCAGAGTTGTCCACCTGCAGAGCCCTGCCTGCACCTGAAGAGATCTGAGAGGCCTGAGCTCACCATCCTCAGGCAGACTAAGGTAACTTTGCTTTCTCTTTGCAAGGGCAAAGTCTAGGAAGAGCTGAAAGGCAGCCAGAGATTAACCAGAAACCTTGGATCCCATCTTGGGCAGGAATCTGGCTTTCTTGTTCCAAAGGCTGGACATGCTCTGCTGCAGTGACCCTTGTCCAGCTGCCCTGACAGCTTCTGTAGCTGTCATATGATGGGCTTCAAACAGCTTTGTGCCCTGTGTTAAAGCTGAACCTGTGCCAGAGCCTCCAGTCTGGGTGCACCCCAGCAGCTCAGAAGGTGTTTCAGGGCACCTGCAAGCTCATGGCCAGACCTGGCAGCTGTACACAGCAGCACTCAGGAACATTCAGGGTCAGTCCCAAGCCCTGCTCAGCCCATGGAGAAGCAGGAGCAGGAGTGTGAGCTGTGACTCACTCCCTGTTGACCATTTCCTAGGCAGCTTTGTGTGGCTGGAAACCTGTCCTTGGGGGCTGCAGTGAGTCCTGCCCACCCTCAGCACTGCAAGAGGGCGCAGCTCAAGGCTGATGTTAGTACAGCACAGAGGTTGGCATGGGGATGGGAAGCAGCCTGTGATTCCAGGAGATGAAAGAGATGAATGTGAGACCATCCTTCCTGCTGTGGTGGCAAAGGAAGCTCCATCCAGCTGGCATCCAGCCCTTCCAGCCAGCTCCCAGCATGGTAGGTTCAGGAGAGAAGTGACCCCAGACAGACTGCACATCTGGCCAGAGGTGAGCAGTGGGGAGGGCAGGGACAAAGCCCCAGAAAACACCATCTGCCTGCTCTCTGATGGCGGAGAGGAACTCATACCAGGAGACAGCAACGCCAGTTCCTTCAGCCACCATCCGCTGAAGTACGTGAGATGTCTGCTCAGCAAAGCCACCCTCCTGCCACCACCAGCCCTCTGCCACAAAGCAAACACCCAGGTGCAGTGATGGACACAATCTCATCACTTGGGCATGTCCTGGCAGCACAGGGCCTGGGCAGAATCCTCCAGGCAGTGCTGTCCCCTTTATGCTGTCTCCATTTGGAGGAGGGGTCAGAGATGTCTGAGCCAGACAACCCCCCACCACATGGCAGCTACACCCTAAGACCTGACACCAAGCCTACCATGTGCCTCCCATCCTATTCCTTGCTTCCAAGAAGGTGTCCTTCAGGGGGCATGCTTGGTGCAGCTGTCCAGGGTGGCTGAGCAACAGGTAAAGCTACCAGTGAGGTCCTGACCGGGCAGTCTCCAGCGTGACCACACTCAGCCAGGGGTTCCCAGTGCTGCATAAGAGACATTTTTAAGATCTTTTGTTTGGGAAAGCTGAGAGTCAACAGAGCCACACTGTTGGCATGCAGGGATGTGGCTCCTCCTCCACTCCTGCTCCTGAGCATGTTGTCACCCAGCAGTGGACAATAACAGCACTATCACAACTCGTCACCACAGGAGGGTGAGGAAGGCTCCCACAAAGAGGTCATTGCAATGTGGGGCACGTGGGGGGAGCAGGGAGAAGCAGCAGCTGGGAGGTGCCATGAGTTGAGGGCTTGACTGCTTATTTTGCAACCACTTGGGAAGGTCTGTTGCAAGCAGCAGAGCTGTGGAGGAATCAGAGAAGAAACACAGCAGCCCTGATGTAAGTGGCCTTCAGCCAGGGCTCTCAGGCAGCACATCTCATGGTCAGGCTCTCCAGGGCTGCATCATTCATCTCCACCTCACTTGCAAATCACCCCTTTAGCTACCCTAAATCAGCCCATGACCACAACATGGCCCTGTCCCAAGCTCCAGCCAAGCAGAGTCCTCACCGAGGGTCTGCCCCTCAGCAGAGTGCCTGCAGTCCTCTGCATCTCCCAGCCCTGGCACCATTTCCAGGAGCTGATGCACTTGCGGGAAGGGTGGAAGCAGCTGCTCCAAGGAGCTGGGCACTACCACACTGCGGTGCCACAGCCCACAGCCTGCTCCTGCCAGTGCCTGGGCAGAGTTTGGGCTGCCCACAGCAGCTCTGCCTGCCCCAGCGACACAAAACCACTCCTGAGGGCCCTGCTCCACACAGCACAGCTTTGCCCTGCACACCACTGCATTTTCCTCATAGAACAAGAGGAAACAGCCTCGGGTTGCCCCAGGGGAGGTTTAGGTTGGACATGGGGAACAATTTCTTCCCCTTGGGGGTTGCCAAGGCCTGTCCCAGGCTGCCCCAGGTAGTGGTGGAGTCCCCATCCCTGGAGGGGTTTCAAAGCTGTGGAGATGTGGTGCTGAGGGGCATGGTTTGGTGGTGACCAGGCAGTGCTGGGTTAACATTTGGCTCCATGGGCTCCTCTAGCCTAAATGACTCCAGAAGAGTGAAGGTGTCTTCTGAGCAGGAGTCCACACACAAGGAAAAGGGCAGCAAAAAATACTATGAGCAGCAGAAACATCTCCACAACCACCATGAACTGAGCTCTGGGCAGCAAGTTCAATCGAGCTTTTGAGAGCAGCTTCCACTATCAAAAAATTACCCATCGAGTAGCCTGTAAGTTCTGACAGTGCCTGACACAGATTTAGCCAGAGCTAGAAGCCACCTCAGTGCAGAATTTGGGATCTTTGGGGCTTGGGGGAAAAAAAAAAAAAAAAAATGTCACAGGCAGGGTCAGTACAGTGTTTATCAGCTCGTCAGAAAACAAGGACATTTTAATCTCTCCTCAGCTAAGAAAGCAGCCAAAACCAAAGTGATAAACTCGTAGCTGGAAAAGCAAACAGTAGCCCTGCTCCATGCCCAGAGTCTGGCATCACTGGCAACACGGTGCCCAGAACGTTTGTGGAAGTCCAGTGTCCACACTGCAAGGCTGGGGACAACAGAAACCCAGCCAGTCCCCTCCCAGTTGCTCTGGAGAGCTGCAGGCAGATCCCTGGCTCTGGAAGGCAGTGAGAAATCCCCAGCAGCCAGGCACAGGGTGCTCCATCACTTCACTTCCCGAAGGATCCCACTCAAGTGCTTCACCTGGGCTTCTCCTCCTGCTCTGAGCAGCGCCAAGCACAGGCAGACAAGTGCAGGCCCTCCTTCAGAGGCTGATAGAGCCATTAAGCCTCTGAGATAAGGCCAAAAGGACGTCAAACAGATTTTTTGTGACACCTTATGGTCAGAGCAGACCAAATTAATACAGGTCTGGGGCCCTGCCTCAGTCCTGGAGGAGGAGGAGCCGCTGCCTGCCAAGGTGGTGCTGAGAGGTGCCCTTGGTGAGCCACTGCAGAGCTCTGCCCCAGGAGCCAGGCCAGCTCCACAGACCTCTGCTCTCTGCTTTATCTGGGAGGGAGGAGCTGCAGCTCCAGGTATGGCACTGACAGCTCTGCTTGCTGCTCCACGAAAAAAAATTACCCAGTTCTGAGCTCTAGGGGGTAAAAACACAAAAGTGCCCACCCAGGGGGCTGGGGAGGGCTCAGACTGTTCAACTGAAGACGCCACAGAGATGCTGGTGGCATCACAGCTACTTGGAAGAAGAGAAAAGAAAACCCACAGCAGCAGCAGCCCAAGCAGAACTGGCATCTCAGGGCTGGGAAGGACTCTCCTGGGCAAAGAACACGGCAGCAGCTTATCTCTGACGTGTGATGCCAGTCAGCACCTGCTCACCAGCGCCAGGGCTGTGGGCAGAGCCAAGTCCCAGCAGCCTGGAGGGCGAAGAGTGAGCCTGGGCTGGCTCCCAGCAAGGTGTTTCTGGCTCCTGGCACTCCCTGGGCTCCTCCAGAGCAGGGGTGACTGCGCAAGAGCTTCAGCTCTGCCAGCTCTCCCAGCACTGTCCTGCAGTCAGCTGAGGACTCCTCCACCCAACCCTGCTGTTGCTCTCCAAAGCCAGAGCCCAGCAGCCCCTAGAGCTCCTCTGCAGCGCAAACTTTAAGGGGAAAACAGCAAATTTCTGCACAAGCACCAAAAGCGAAAAGCTACAAGCACAGCAAAGAGACCGAGGCAAGCCCCTGGCACCAAAGCACCCCAGTGCCCAGAGGAGGCACACAGGACAAGCAGTGCTCTTGGGCAGCCCAGCTGCTGGGCTTGGCCAGCGAAACAGAGACACGGGGGAGTGCTCCTGCCCGGGAAGGTGACATCTCCTTGCTGTCTCACACTCAGAAATCCCCAGCCAGCTTGGAAACAAACCCAGCCCCTCCACACAGAAAACACTGAGATGCTGTGCAGCCAGAGGATCAGACGGATAGTTTGGATTATCCCAAACTTTTCCTCATCTCCACAGTCCAAACCTGCGAGGATTTAATTACAATTCAGAGAGGATTCTGCTCCCAGTAAAACTTCCCCCCACGAAGCCACCCTCCAGCCCAGCACAGAGGACGTGTCCTGGGCATGTCCTGGAGCTCTCAGCATGAGCGACCCCTCCCCAGAGCTCCACCTCGCAGGGCACGGGAAAGGACTTCTCCAGGAACTTCCTGTAATGTACCTGCTTGTGCCCACAGCCAAACCATTGCACCACCAGCTTTGCCAACACAGCTCTGCTCCACGCAGCCACAGCAGAGAGGGATGTGGCTTCACTCCTCTGCTGAGGACGGACTCTGCAGGGAGCCAGAGCAATTATCCCATGGGATACACGTTTCTGGAGCAGGAATATCTGTTTCTGGAGCACCAGCATTAGTCCTTCCTGCAAGGCAGGAAGTCGTAGCCCCATTTTTCAGATGGCAGCAAAACCAAACAACAAACAAGCAGTGGTGTCACCTCCTATCTCTGATTTCCGACTGAGTCAGGGATAATTTGGCCTTTCCTCACCCATGAACCCCACCAACACCTCCTTGCACAGTCTCCAAAACTACATGACAAGTAAGCAGAAAAACCAGTCTCATACCAGCCCAAGCCCAATATCAGCCCCTCCACAGCTGCAGCCCTGGCAGACTATTCCAGAAAGTCCTTTCCAAGGCTGCCAGTGATGTCTGGGAGCAAAGAAGAGCAAAGTCAGGCCAGGGGGAGGTTGAGATAAGCTCTCCAGTCTGGGGAAGATATCCAGGAGAGCAGCATCTGGGCCAAGAGCTTTATGGATGCGGGGTAATAGCCAGGGCTTAAGCAGCGAGCAGTTTCTTCCGCTTGCTTTCCTGCCCTAAAGAGCTTTTTGTGTTACTCAACAGCCTGCAGGACTTCGCCTCCCTCCCAGCAACATCAACATGCGGACGGAGGCAGCGGGAGGAAAGTTTCATGGCTGTTTGCTGACCCAAGCTCATCCTCTGAGGAACAAGAAGGGCAGCTCTGTCCCCTCCCCACGCCCCCAGGGCTCGGGCAAACTCTGTTTTTTCTCCTTGCTGTTTGTTTTTTGGGCAGAGAGCTGTGGGGAAGGAGCAGGTCCTGCACTGCTGGCAGCGCTTCAGCCGCAGCCCAGGCAGCTGAGATGGACTCAAACGGCGGCCAGATCCTCTCCAAAGCCCACGGCTTTAGCCTGTCAGTTCTCCAGCTGGGTCACCCCCACTAACTGCCCTGAGCTGGGGGCTGCAGGACACAGGCTTGGCCACCGCTGGCCTCAGCTGCTGCAGAAGCAGTGCCCTTGGGTGAGGAGCACACACCCCAAAATCCCGCGTCCCCCCAGGCTGCAAGACCCAACCAGGCAGCCGCACAGCTGAGGAGCTGGTGACAAGCCCCATAAGGTCCATCCTCCCTCAGAAGCTGCAGGGTCAGCCTGCTGGGACTGAAGAGGCTGACCGCAAGGTAGCCGCACCGCACCAGGCCGTCGGCCACCACGCTCCCCTCCCACTACCGGGGACACCGGGCGACCAAGCCCCGAACGAGTCGCGGGCCCGGGGTCACTCACTCAAAGGCGAAAAAGAGGGCGCAGGTGCCAAGGATGAGGAAAAGCGTCAGGTAGAAGATGCCCTTCTGCCGGGCCATCATGATGCGGCCGTCGCAGCAGAAGGTGTTCCTGCCCGGCAGCTTCTCCCATTTCCGAACCACCTTCTTCCTCGCCACCATCACCGACATGGCGGGGCCGTCACTGGGGCGGCGGCGGCCGCCACACGTCCAGGCGCTGCTCCTCCGCCGCCCGCGCCCCCGGCATCATCGGGAGCCCTGCTGGGCTCGGCTGGGCTGCAGGGAAGAGGAAAGGTAAGAGGTGCTTCAGCACCGGGGCGGCGGCTGGGACCGGCGGGGCCACGGCGGGCCTCAGAGCGCAGGGAGGGGGGCGGCGGCTGTCGCTATGGAAACCCCCGCGCCCCGGGAGGGGGTCGCCATGGAAACTCACGGGGGAGGGGAGAGGTGGACAGGGCGCGGCCAGGGAACCGGGAGAGGAGGGTTGGGGGGGGTAGGGCCCTGAGGA
>VWZE01022355.1:1055251-1096968 GCA_013396675.1 Eubucco bourcierii
CCGGGCCCTGCCGGCTTTGGGAGATGTTGGCGAGGGCCGAGCCGGTGCCCCCCATGCCCCTCGCAGCCTGGGTGGGTGTTTTGGCTGTGCGCTCTCCACCCTGACTTGAGCATCGCCTGGCTCTGGCCGATTCCGAGGTTAGCTGCCGTTTGCCTGGTGCCTGTCGAGGGCCTGTCGCTGTTACCGGCGTCTAGGGAGGTGTTCGAGGAGGGTTTCAGGGACCAGGCTCCAGCGCGGCTTGGCCTTCAGGGGGGGACTGCCCTTGCGGTCCTGGGCTGTGCCCTGCCAGCGGTGCTCTGGGGCAGGGGGTGCCATGTGCTTGTCGCAGGGTTTTGAGCAGTGGGCACCTTCCCAGATACTACATTTTTTACCCGTTTCCACCTTTAGTGTCTGCTTTTTCACTCCTTAAAGATAGGTGACAGTGGCTTCCGTGGGGACAGCCTGCCTGACTGGGTGAGCTGGGGTTTAGGGACACCCGGCACCTGCCCCCTCCATCTTATTATTAAATTATGGGTGTCCGTTCTGCACCAAACTTCTTTCCCCTAACCCCCCCGCCCCCCAGCAAACGGGGCTGAATTTCCCCTGATTCCCTGCCAGCCCACCGAGCACTGCGGTGTTACTGTGGCTTTAAATCAGCTTAAGCAAATGCGCGGAGGCAAAGCCAGGCTCGGCAGCGGCGGGGGTGCGGTGCCGGCAGCGGGGCACCCAGACCCAGCTCAGGTGGCATCACCCTCTGCAGGGCTCTGCCGCTGGCCTGGCATGTCCCTGCTGGGTTTTCAGCCAGCCTGCTTGATCCTGGCCAGTTCTGCTAGTTTCTGACCTCTGCCTGAGCAGTAACACAAGATAAACTGTTTCCATTTTCCACACCCCCCCCAGTTTTCTACTCGAATTTTCCCCCTCCCTGCTCATCATGCCTGCTGTGAGTGCTCCAAGAGGGTCATCGTGATATTCTAAGCTGAATTTTTAAATTCAATTTAATTTTTTAATTTTTAATTTTTATTTTTGGGGTGGGTTTTTTTTTTTTTTTGTGAGGGTTGGTTTTGGTTTTTTTTTTTTTTCTTGGTTTTTTTTTTCCTTTGCCTTAAAGGGGTTTTGAGGAGCAGTGCTCAGAGCCAAACCTCTACTAGGGCACTTCAGGTGACTCAGCCTTGGCACTCACTCTGGACCTCTGCACCTCAAATGGACGCCCGACAGCCACAAAGAGCAACAAATATAATTTCTTGCCTGTGTTACTAATGGCAACGAAGATTAAAGTGAACAAACTCTCACAGGCAAAGGAGCCCACTCCTCCTGGTACAAACTGTGTCCTCTTGGCCCATTCCAGCCCTGCTGAGGAGCCACAGGGCATGTGCCACCGCATTCTGCTGCCATCGAGGTCACCGGGGTGCAGGATGCGCTCTGAGTCCCACTTGGCTTCCCAGCATCCGACCTAGATTTAGATTTCATGGCCACCCAGGGGGAACCCCTCCTGTCTTCAAGGTCTGTCTGCTCTCTGGCAGTGGAGGTTCCAGTGATGTCTGCAGCAGGGGTGTTTCCAGGGTCAAAGTGCATTGCCCTGGCCTGCTGTAGTGCTCCTGGCCCAAGAAGCCATGTGGCACCTCAGCGGCAAGCAGCCACCTCCTCCATATCTCCTGCCACACGGGAATGCCCTGGGCTTTCTCCTTCCTGATGCCCTAGAGCAGGCAAGTCTCCCTGTCCTTCCTCCCTGCCACGGGCCCAATTCAGGTGGCAGCTGGGAATGGAAGGAGGCACCATTTTCCTGTGTCAGTTAAGGCTCTGGAGCCCAGCTGAGTCCATAGCTTTGTTGACATGACCCACGCTGGGACTTCCACCAATGAGATCCACACTGGGATCTCTGGAACTGACCAGCGCTGCTGTTTGCCACATCTGAACCCTGGTGCTGGTGCGTGATGCTGCTTGTTGGGCCTTTGGCCAGTGTTCTCCTGCCTCTGTCAGGGGTGACAACCCTGCAGAGGGAAGCCCCTTGCCAAGGGAGCTTTCAGGATGGTGGCTGCTGGTGTTTTGGTACCTATCGCCTCGTGCCAGCCCAGGCAGGGTGTCCTGAGGCATTGGTGGTCTGTTGGTGTGTAGCTGTCGTGCTGGGATAGGGGAGAGGAATGATGATCATCTTGAGATCTAAGCTGGTTTAGTAATTGGAGGTGTGCAGAGCAGCAAAACATCTGAGAAGTTTCTTGGGAGTGAAGGCAGCATGATCCTAAAGCGGGATGGGATTGCTGTGTGAAGAAGTGGCTGGCACAGGAGGCCTTTCTGTGCCACTTCAAGCCTCCTTTCTGTATCTGTGAGTCTGGGGCTCCCCAGCAGTGAAGTGGAGGTGATCAGCTGTAGAAGGTTGTGGCTTTAGTTGACCTGACCAAAGCAGGTCAGACTGGGTGGCACCAGAAACATGACATCTCTTAGGGCAAACACCCACAGTCCTGAACCCTCAGAAAAAAAAAAAAAAAAAAAAAAAAAAAAAAAAAAAAAAAGGCATTTTCCTTACCTGTGGCTGCAAATTTGGTAGCAGCCCAGAGAACATGTATGATGTATTTGCCAGAAGCAGCAGCTGAGCATTGTGTTGGCTCTTATCTGGGAGGAGGTGGGGTTTTAGTGGGATAGCTTCCAAGTCTTCATGGCTCCTATGCCCCTCTGCTGCATCTGTGCTGGGGTAGGAGGTGTGAGGGGCAGAGCTGAAGTGGAAAACTGCAGCTGGAGTAGTAAGTCTCACCTTGAACAAGTTGAGTTAGGATCCCATTAAGTTATGATCCTGTTAAGATTCCTAAGAGCCAGGGAGCAGGAGAGGGTTTAACAGGGGTCAGCATGGAGATGACTTGGGCTCAATGCTGTTGTGCTGTGAGGGAGCAATGGGTAAAAGCTGCAGCAGCCTGTCCTGCCATCCTCCTCTTGGCCCATGTGGAAGTAGTGGTTGCTGTTGGGGTTTATGTGCACAGAGGAATTTGTCTGGAGGGAATTAGAGAATATCCACTCCTGAAGAGCTCCATCCCAGGAAACTTGTTTCCATCAGCTGTATTTCAGAAGAGACAGTAATTTCTTGACTTAATCCAAGGGAACTTCTGTGTGTAGCTACATCATTGTGAACCTGAGTGAAAACCTGGTTGTACTGCAGGGAAAAACATCTTCTGCTTGGCTTTTCTGAGCCTGCTTTGCATGGCAGCATCCTTTCCTTTTGCAGTGGATGGGAGGATTTGCCTTAATCAACAACAACGACGACGACAAAAGCCCTTTCTTTTACTTACCACATTGGCTTCATTGCAAATCTCTCTTGCTTCTGGAGGTGAACATGCTTGGCACCTTCCCCGTGTTGTTTGAGAGCTGAAGGAGCTTCACTACCACACAGTGAGCTTCTCCACGCTGAAGGCTGTGGTGGTGATGATGTTCTTCTTCTAAAGGAGTTTTCTTTGGAGTTAATTGGAATTGGCTGGGCACCTACTTAGCTAAAACAAAATAAGACTGTGGTTTCCTTTGGCAGATGTGGTATATGAAGCTGATTCTGTGCTAGGCTATGCCCTCTCTGCTTCTTGGTCAACCTACTTGAGGAGCCAGGATGGGTTAAAACTCCATCCCAGCCAGGAAACAAAAACTACCCCCAAAAAATGGGGTTTAAGCAGAGATCAGTTCCCTGGTCAAGTTTACTGGGACACCACACAATTGAAGAGGTGAGGGGGAGAGAAGGGCTTCAGCACCTTCTACTGGAAGCCAGTATGAAACCATGCCCTAGTTGTGTTCTCCAAGGCGCTCCTACAAGTTTAATTACATCCCTGCAAAGTGGCTTCATGCTGCACCAGTGTAGATGGGAGATGTGCTCGGTGTCCTCACACCGGCCCTGCTGCAGGTGGGCTTGGAGCTGGGGGGGGAACTGTGGTTGCTCTCTCAACCTCCACATTGCAGCAAGAGCCTGCTCATCCTTAACTTACTGTGCCGCTCCTTAAATCCTCCATAAACTTACTGGGCCACTTCTTCCCGAGGATGCTGCTCCTTCACTAGTCGCTCTGGTTTGTGATCGAGACCACATCTGTTGTCTTTCTCCCCTTCTCTAAGTTGAAGTTGTGATTCTTTTCCTCTCCTCTCCTTCGTTCCCTGTGAACTGCCTGTCTCTGGCATGTGTCCCATGTTGTCCGTGGAGGAGAGAGGCCAAGAACTGGTGAAACAGTGTCTATCTGTTGCTGTGCCCTTCTGGCTCTCTCCTTGTGGCTGCTGTGCCACCTCTTGACAGGCTCTCGCCTGGGTACTAAGCTGTGCTGCTTCTCCCAGCCTCCCCTGCATCCTGCTATCACTTGTCCCTTGCCAGCCCCATTCTGGGGTCACGCTGGCTCTGTGCTCCTTTGAGACTCCAGATTGTCTCCAGCTCCTGCGCCACATTGTGCAGCCGTACGTGTCCCCGTCCCCTGGGGCACACAAGGGCCCTTGTGATTCCTTCTCGACACATCTGTCCTGCCACTGTGCTCGGGGGCAGAACCTTTCTCCTCCCCTTCTTTCAGTTTGGCCTAAGATGGTGAAATCCCCGCAGATTGTTTGTTCCCCTATTTCCTTTATGTTGCATTTCTCTCCAAGCATCGAAAGACTCCTCCCCTTCCTGCTCCAAGCCACCTCTCGTTCTCTTTGGGTCTGACCCTGCTCTCTGCTTTGGCATCTGCCCCCAGCACCATGCCATCTTCTGTGCCTTGCAGCAGGTTTCCCCCCCTTGCCCTGCCCTCTGTTTCCGTGCTCTGTTTGCTCACTCATGCGCTCGTCTGTACAGTGGCTCCGTTGCTTCTTTTTTGAGAGCAAGCCACCTTGCCTCGCTTCTCCCACGTGCTTGGCCCTTCTCCTCTGGACGATTCACAGAATCACAGAATGGTTTGGATTGGAAGGGACTTTAAAGATCATTTGCTTCCACCCCCCTACCCCCAGCCATGGGCAGGGACATCTTCCACTAGACCAGATTGCTCAAGGCCTCATCCAACTTGGCCTTGAACACCTCTGGGGCTGTGGCATCCATGACTTCTCTCGGCAGTCTGTTGCTCTGTCTCACCGCTGGCTCCTCTCGGCTGAGGATACCCAGTGGCAGCCTCTCTGTGAGCAGTCACTTAGTTCCATGCCTTGACCCCTCAGAGCTGCTGGTCAGCCGATCCCAAACATGTCTCCTTCCAGCCCAAACAGGTGGTGCAAGCTGCTTTTTGTCCCACTCAGATCTTGTGTCACCAGGAGTTTGTCAGGGAAAGGAAAACCGAGGGAGATTTAGGATCACGTGTGGCTCTCAGCTCCTTCCCACTCTCATCCGCTGCACCGCTGCTGTGGCTCAGCGCCTGCTTTCCCTCCGGGTGGTCAGCGTTCCTCTGGGCCAGGAACCTCTTCAATGACACCTCTGCCTTGGGCAGTCAGTCCTGCTTGGTTCGACTCCACTTGTTGGCAGGGTAGATCCTCTCTTCCTTCCTTGCTTTTTTTTTCCCTGACATGACTGGAGCAGCAAAGCTGCCTTAATGCTCCAGCAGCCAGCACTGCACGATTGGCTGCAACCTTCTCCCTCGAAAGCTCCACCCAGCCGACGGTGCATCTTGGATGCTCACGAATCCCTGGATTCCCTCATGTTTTCCACCCGCAACTCCGCTCCATACCAGCACCTTCATGGCAGAGGGAGGGGGTAATCACTCGATGGCACTGTTGGCAAAGCTCTGCTCCCCTCCGGCATCCCTCGGCTGCCTCCTTGTTTGAGGCTTTCCCCCCTGAACCCGCAGTGTGTTGATTGAAAAGCCTAGAGGATGTCAGCACTTTAACAGACCGTCATCTAGAGATGATCTAAAGAGTCTCCTTCTCTGGAGACTTTCAAGATCCGTCTGGATGCGTTCCTGTGCAACCTGCCCTAGGTAATCCTACTCTGGCAGGGGAGTTGGACTCTGACCTCTGGAGGTCCCTTCCAACACCCATCATTCTATGATTGTATGATCTGGGGTGAAGCTTTGGCTGGTCGCTTGCTGTCTGGGCCTGGAAGTACCTCTGAAAGCAGAAGAGTGGAGGAATCTTTCAAAGGATGAGTGTGTGTGTGAAGACATCCATATAAAACTCTTGGGGTAGCCCAAGAGAGGCTTTCTGGAACTAAGGTCGTGTCACAGGAGGATGAGCAGACTGTGACTTCTTTCCCAAGGCTATGCTGATTTCCTCCAGCCTCCTTCTAGACTCGACCTATGGCATCTCAGGTGTTGTACATTGTTAGCCTGGCATGGAGGACTCTGAAGTGTCCCAGGGAGGGTTCCTGACCCTGTTTTTCTGTTGCAGGCAGAGCGGCCCCTCAAGCCCCAGCAGGTTGGTGAGGACCAGCTGTCATGATCTCTACAGCACCTCTCTACAGCGGGGTGCACAACTGGACTAGCACAGAGCGGATTCGCATGTGTGGCCTCAATGAGGAGAGGTGAGGTGCGTGGGCGGCGCCTGGGGTGGGAGGAAGGGAGGTCGGGGTTGAGGATGCCAGGGACAGGAGCAGGCTGGCTTAGCCTGTTCTTACCAGGGTGTCAGACTGAGATGCAGCTAGGGGGTGGGTGTGTGGTCAAATCGTGGCATTCTGTGATGGTCCTCGCATTGCAAGCTCTAAGGAGGTGCCACAGGCAAAGTGTGCTGGAGGTCTTTGCAGAGGAACCATTCGAGCAGTGTTGTCTCCACAAGTTGCGTTGTCTCCACGAGTGATACAGGCTGAGGTGTCTGCATCTGCTGTGTACTTCCCCAGACCTGTGCTCTTTACTGCTGGGGGAGGAAAGGAGTGAGCCAAGCCGCTACAGAGAGCTTTGGGTGACCCAGGAAGGGTTAGTGCAGCCCAAATGATTAGACAGGAGAGTTGTGACATGCCACCAAATAGGAGCTTAGGGAGGATTAGTGGCTGGGAGGCAGAATCGATCAGGACGAGTCCCTGGCCTGCCTCGTGGCTTCACTTGGTCCTTTCATTCCAGCATCTCTGGGCTTTGCTTTATGAAACTAATCAGTTGGTGGCTTCCCTGAGGTTGCTATGTTGTTGTAGCTGGAACGAGAAGAGTTTTATGGGTGGTGCATGCCTGTCAGTCCTGGCTGTGGATCTTGAGGCTGTTGGTGTGAGTCCTGTGAGGGCTTGGCAGGAGAGTGGTGGGACAGCAAAGAGCTGGGACTCTGGATCTGTCACTCCTGACCGTGGGTGTCAAAGCTGTTGATGGGGGGGACCTCTGAGGACCCATCAAGGGAAAAGTGGGGCAGGAAAGAGCTCGGACTCTGCATCTGTCATTCCTGGCTGCGGGTGTGGAGGCTGTTGGCAGTGAGACCTCTGACGACCTGTCAGGAGAGCAAGGACAACGTAGAGCTGGGCGCTGGCTCGGGGCAGGGGCAGGCAGTGCTCATCTGCAGCCCCCAGCAGCCTCTCGCCCGCCGTGTGTCCCTCAGATAAGGGCTAGGGATGGCGCTGCCCTCACCCCTCCGCCGCTCGCAGCTTCTCCTTCCCAACGAACCTCGGAGTTTGGGCCAGCTGAGCAAGGGGGCCAGACCGGGTAGGCGGCGGCCCATGGGGGCGGCTGGCATGGGGCTGCCTCCGTCCCCTGCACGGGCTGCGTGTCACCGGCTGGGCGCCACGGACTATGGAGGAGCCCCGGTCCGCGGGGCCAGGCTCGTAGGCGGACAGGCCTCACGGCCGCGGCCGGGGCTGACCCGGGGCTTGTCCCAGCAGCTGACAGGGCCTGGGCTTGGCCGCGGCGGCGACGAGGCAGGTCCGGTAGTGGGGCCGGGGAATGGCCGGGGCTGGGCTGGGCCGGGGCGGGGCCGGGGAAGGATTGGGGTCGGGGCGGGGCCGGGGTAGGACCGGGGCAGGACCAGGACCGAGGCCGGGGCGGGGCCGCGGCAGGGCCGGGACAGAACCAGGCCCGAGGCTGTGGCAGGACCGGGGCCGGGCAGTTCCGTTCCCCGCTGTCCGGATCCCAACCGTCGCTCGCCGCGGTGCCGCCGGCAGCTGCCGGCGTTTTGGCGCCTCCTGCCGTCCCGCCGCTGCGCCGCCCGGCTGTGCGCACCCGAGCCCCGGCCCCGCAGTACGGCTCCGCCACCCCCGCTGCCCTTGTCGCCTTCGTCACCTTTCGTCCCCGCGAAGCTCTCCCAGCCGCGGGGGGCTGGGCAGCGGGTGCCTGCCGCGGCTGGCGTACCAGGGCGCCTCACCCTGAGCCCCGGCGGCCTCGGCTCGCATCTCAGCCGCTTCCCGTTCCCCCGTTACTGGCCCTGCGCGTTCTGCTGGGACCGGGCTGGTTTGGAGAAGCCCTGCCAAAGTGCCAGGAAGGGACCGGAGGGCTGGAGGCTCCGGAAGGGACTAGGTGGCTCCCAGGGCTCAGAGGGGTGAGCGGGGTTGTGCTGTAGGACAGCCCGGAGTGAGGTCCCGGTGCTGGGAACACGGAGCTCCAGGAGGAGCCTGGCTTATGCCGCGGGTGTCGGGCTGTTGGGGAGGCCCAGGAGGTGGGGAGGAGGTCCTGAAATACTGTGTCAGCAGCAGGAACTAAACTCGAGCTTTTCTATCCCGGCACCAGCAGCTAGTCTGGATGAACCTTAAAGACCAGAGACCCTCCACCGGGTAAATACCACGGGCAGGATAGTCCTGAATGAGGACACTGGACACACATGCACCATCTGGTCCCATCTTATTGTAGGTCATCAGGACAGACCTCACTGTGCCCCATTTCCATAGAGTTCAAACTCCTTCTTCTATTCCTTCTCAGTTCAGGCTTCCCTCTCCTTGTCTTCCAAGGAGAAAGGGTCACAAGTGTGCAGAACATTGCAGGCACCCACTGCTGCCAGCACTGACAGCTGGAACCTGAGGCACTTTGTGTGTGGAAGGGGCATCTCCACCTGAGGCTGGAGGAGAGCAGGGCTCGGAAGTCAGGAACAGGGAGTAAGTATGGATGGGAGATGGAAGAACAAGAATCCCAGACTGGTTTGTGTTAGAAGGGACTTTCAAAACTCATCCAGTCCAATCTCCTACCAGGGGCCATCTGCAACTAGAGCAGGTTGCTCAGAGCCCCAAACAACCTGACCTGCAATGGTGGCAGGGATGGGACATCTCCCACCTCTCTGAGCGCCCTGGGCCAGGCTCTCATCACCCTCAGGGTCAAACGTTTTTCTCTTCTCTGCAGTCTGAACCTCCCTCTTTGAGCTCAAACCATCACACACTGTCCTGTCACAAAAGGCCCTGCTGCTGTCCCCAGCTTTCTGATCATAAGGTCCTGAAAAACCACCAAAGGTCTTTTTGGAGCCTTCTCTTTTATAGTCTGACCAATACTAATTCTCTCAGCCTGTCCTCACAGCAGAGGGGTTCTACATTATGATCATTTTTGTGGCCTCCTCTGGACTCTCTCTCCAGCAGGTTGGAGGAGGTGCCTGTGGAAGAAGAGAATGGACAGGATGGGGCTGGAAACCTGCGGTGGGGCTAAATGGGCAGCAGAGGGGACAGGAGCAGTGGTGTGGAGCCAAGCTGTGACACAGCATGGTTAGGGAGGGCTTGGCTGACTCATGATAACACTGAGGGGGTCAAAATGTTGATGGGTAGAGAAGGTCCAGAGAGCTTCTGGGCCATGGAGAAGGCTTTTAGGAGCCATAAAGGTTTCGAGTGAGAAGGTGCTGTCACTCAGGCAGAGCTCCAGGGTGGAGTGACTGCAGTGGAGAGCAGTGCTTCTCACCCCTTGGTCTGCAGTGGCCAGTACTCACTCTGTGAGTGGTGAATAAGGAGCAGACATTCCTCAAGCTGCTGGCTGCTCCGCTGTCCCTCCTGGGGACAAGAAGTGGTGGGATACTGGAGGCAGAGTACCTTGAGGTTTCTTAATGCTGTGTCTTATTCCTTGCTAGGAGAGCCCCCCTTTCTGATGAGGAGTCTAAAACAAGCAGTTCCCAGCATTTGGGGTCTCAAGAGTTTTGCGTCAGCAGCAGTCTTTCCGAGGTGAGCTCTTTGCATGTGTGCCCAGGTCCAAGAAAGCCTTTCCCTGATGGAACAGGCCAAGCAAAAACATCTACCCTGGCGGATTCCATGGGCTCCTTCTTGAGACAGATGTCTCTGGGTGCAGTAAAGCAAAGCCACTCTCTAGTTTGGCAAGAGCTCTTTGTCACCTCTGTGTCCTGGGCTGGGGAGAGCTCAAGTCCTGGCTGCTGGCACAGCTCTGAGGAACACCTTCTCCTTTCTCATTGCAGGTGGAGCTCACAGCAGTCAGCGGTGGTGGCGGCGGCAGTGCCCAAGGGCTGGATGCAAATGGCAAAGCGGAGGAGAAGCTTGGGCCCAAGCTGGAAGAGCAGCCACCTGATCCCAACCCAGAGTGTGCAGGAAAGACTGTGACAGATGATGGCCTGGGCCCTCTGGCAGGCCAAGGGGATGGCAGAGGGCAGGAGCCCGTGGTCCCCAGAGCTGCTGAGCAGGAGAGTGGGGGTGCCGACGCTGCCTGGTCAGCCACGGATGCTCCCAGCGACAAGCAGGGTGATGCCCCCCCAGCCTGCCCAGCGGCACCAGAGGGCGAGCCTGCTGGGACAGAAAAAGCCACCCCGAGCACCGTGGCACAAGGGCCAGGTGTGCTGGCCGAGGGGACTCTGTCTGTGGTTGTCTCCAGCTGCAGCACCTCTGCCTCCACCCCTGCCACCTTCACCCTGAACAGGGTGTGCTTCCCCTCCTCTCAGGCCCCTGCTATGCAAAAGCTGCCCCTGTCCTTCCAGACCGGAGCGGTGCTGAGCCCCAGCCAGTCGCTGGTGTACATCCCACCTCCCAGCTGCGGGCAGCCGCTCAGTGTGGCCACGCTGCCAGCCACCTTGGGGGTCTCCTCCACCCTCACCCTCCCTGTCCTGCCCTCCTACCTGCACGAGCGCTGCCTGCCAGGCATCATTGCCTCCCCAGAGCTGCGCTCCTATCCCTACACCTTCTCTGTCACCAGGCCCTTGGCTTCTGATGCCAAAGTGGTGCCTGTGGAGGTGAACCAGCTCAGCTGCCCTTCTCCCTCAGGAGCAAGTGGTGCCCAGGCTGCTGCCGAGGGCCCTGCTACCCCCTCCACCACTGTCCCTTCGCTCTCCTCCAGCCAGCCTCGACCAGCAGTGGCATCATGTGGGTCCACTGTTCCCTCCCCGGGCACCGGGGGAGCACAGGCCAGAGCCCCGGCAGCTCCTGCTCCCCACGCCCCGGGGGCTGCCACTTCGCTCTCTCCTCTGAAGTCCCCTCCACAGCTGGAGCGTGAGATGGTCTCCTCTCCAGAGTGCAGTGAGATGCCCCTGGATCTGTCCTCCAAGTCCAACCGTCAGAAACTGCCTCCGCCCAGCCAGCGCAAGACACCGCCGATGCCCATCCTCACACCCGTGCACACCAGTGGCAAAGCTCTTCTCACCACTGTCCTCTCTAAGTCCCAGCGCGCAGCCCAGACCACGGGAAGCAGTGTCACCTCCTGCCTCGGCACCACCCCTCCCTTGGTCATCTTCCCCGAGTTCCTGCGCAATGGTGAACAGGGCTCCTGGATGAAGAACACCACCCTCATCAGCACCATTCCAGGCACCTATGTTGGCGTTGCCAACCCAGTGCCTGCCTCGCTGCTGCTCAGCAAGGACCCCGGTGTCAGCTTCAGCAGGGACCCACGCCACCTTCCCAAGCAGGAGCCCATCTCCATCATT
Source organism: Eubucco bourcierii (assembly GCA_013396675.1). Lineage (NCBI taxonomy): Eukaryota > Metazoa > Chordata > Aves > Piciformes > Ramphastidae > Eubucco > Eubucco bourcierii. The sequence goes on from VWZE01022355.1 coordinate 1,066,871, forward strand.
GACCAGGGAGAGCCACGCAGCTCTGGGGTTCTCTGTGGGAAGAAAGTCAACCAGGCCAGCACTGAAGGGCAGCAGGATTCTGCCAGGAGAGTTCTTCATGGCAGAGTTGCTCCTGGAGCTCCTTTGTGTCAATCCAAGGACATCTCCACCTGGAATCCCGGCCAGGGAAGTGTGTACCCACGGTGCCCCGTGAATGGAAAGCCTTCCAGTCCTCAGCTGCTGCCTCTGGGCTGGTCTCCCTATCACCAAACCCCACTGCTTTCCATTGGCATCTCCACGACAGGGCAGCTGCCCCCAAGCCAGAACAGCTCCTGCAAGCCAGCAGGTGCAGGAGAGCTCCCAGCGTTTTCCAACATCCAGCCCACAGAGTCCAGCACAGCTGCCCAGAGCCTGCCCGAGGGGCTGCCCAGGCTCCCACCTCCGGAACGGGAGCGGGAAGCTGCAGCCAAGAGCAAGAGCTGCCGAGCCTTGCCCAAGCTCTACGAGGAGCTGGCCAACGCCGTCCCGTTGGATGGAGTTCCACCTCTTCAGGCCAGCGCTTTGGATGGGAAAGGGGGAAAGGGGAAGCTGGACAACCCCCAGAAGAGTCCAGAGTGCGATCAGCCGGGGGCTGACTCCAGCAAGGAGGGCAAGGGACAGACTGAGCCTCCCCAGGGGAGCTGCAGCCTCAAGCAGCTGGAGGGCAAGCCCAAAAGCCAAGTGTTGGCAGCCTACTTGTCGCATGAGCTGCCGGTGGGTGGGCAGCAGAGCCTGCAGGGAGGTTCAGAGGTGTCCACAGAGGGTCAGCACAAGGAACCAGACTGCGAGGGTCCCCAGGAGCCACCAGCCACGGAGCCCCCACAGTGTATGCGGCAGGTGGATCTCTGCAGGGTCAAGAAGGAGCGAGTGGAGTGTGAGGCGCCTTTTGCCTCCATGAGCTGCCGGCGAGCTGGGGCTGCTCCCCAGGCCCTGCCCGAGGTCAAGCTCAAAGGGGCAGGACAGGTGAAGCAAGAGGGCAGCATGCGCTGCAAGGCCAAGCGGCAGCACGATGGGGACACCAGGCAGAGCCACAAGAGACTCAAGTGCCAAGCCCGGGACAGCGAGGAGTCCCCGAGCAAGTCAGGGAGCCGGGGAGTGCACGGCAAGAAGGTGGGTGAGATGGGCTGGGGGCCTTGGCTTGGGCCAGAGGTTTGAGGGTGAGGAGGGAGGTCTGTGAGGGAGAGCAACTGAGCACAGCAGGGCTTTCCACCCATGGTCTTTGGCCAGGGACTCATGTGTCTGTGTCAGCAGCTGTCTAGAGCAAAAATCATAGTTAGAGAGTGGCTTGGGTGGGGAGGGACCTTTAAAGGTCACCTAGTTCACCCTGCTGCAGTCAGCAGGGACATCTACATCTACAGCAGGTTCCTCAGAGCCCCAAACAACTTGACCTACAATGGTGCCAGGGATGGGGCATCTCACACCTCTCCAGGTAACCTGGGCCAGGCTCTTGCCATCCACAGGGTCAAACATTTCTCCCTTCTCTCCAGTCTGAATCTCCCTCTTTGAGTTCAAACCATCACCCCTTGTCCTGTCACAACAGGTCCTGCTCAAAAGTCTGTCCTCAGCTTCTGTCCCCCTTTAAGCACAGAAAGGCCACCAGAAGATCTCCCTGGAGCTTTTTCCAGGCTAAGCTGTACTCACAGCAGAGGGCTCTCAGCCCTCCCATCATTGCTGTGACCTGCAAATTGACCTGGGGGTGTCAAAACCACTGGAGGCCACCAGCGGTGATGAGTAGGAGACAGCTCTTTGTCCTCTCTTCTTGGTTTCTCCAACTGGGTCAGACTTTGCTTTGTGTCTTCTGTTCCCAGTGGCGAAAGCACCACGAGAACCCGCATGAGCTCAGCAGGAGGGACAGCCGGGCTGGGCTGACGCTGGGGAAGGACCACAACAGCCTCAGGGTGAAGCGCAAGCGCAGGAGGCCAGGCAAGGCAGAGCTGCTGTCCTCGACTCACCGTGGGGACAGCCACGAGGAAGGTACTTTGGGGGAGGCAAAGAGTGGGACATAGAATCTTAACATGGATTGAACTGGAAATGACCTCAAAGATCATATAGTTCCAACTCCCTGCCATGGGTGGGGACACCTTCTGATAGACCAGGTTGCTCTAGGCCTTGAACACCTCCAAGGAGGAGGTATCCACAGCCTGTGCCAGTGTCTCACCACCCTCTCTGTAAATTATTTCTTTACAGCCAGACTGTGCCACTCTATGGAGCCAAACCGCTGCTTCCCTGAGGCTGAACGGCCTCTGCAGATGGTGGCTTCCCGCAGTGGGTTGGGATCCAGAGCAGAACTCCATATGATCCCAGGCTGCCCTTCCCAGGGTACAGGTCCCCAGTGGGCATTCTCAAGCCTTGGTTTTCCCGACAGGTTATCTGGAGAAGAAGCCCAAGAACAACTTTCGGGATTTTATCCCGGTGGTGCTGAGCAGCCGCACGCGTAGTCAGTCGGGTGAGTCGGTGACAGCACCCAGCGGGTGGGTTGGTGACAGGGGACAGCCCTGGGTGGACTCTGAGCCTTTCCCTTTATCTGTGGCCTTGTCCCTGTCTCCTGCCCTGCCTGGCAGCAGAGCTGCTTGTAGACCCCTGGGGTTTGTCAGCCTGGAATCCTGCTTTCTTGCAGGAAGCGTGGCTGGCTCTTCTGCTGGTGTGACAGGGGAGTGTGATGTGACTGGTCAGGAGATTTTGCCGTTGCTGGAAGAGGATCAGGAAGACGAAGAGGAGGAAGAGGAGGAGGAGGAGACATCTCTGAAACGCCGCAAGCTGCGGAAGTCCCACAGGACGTCACGGTACCACAGCCGCAGGGCCAGGGACAGGTCCCTGTCGGAGAGGAGCAGCTGTTACACCAGGAGGACCCGGGAGCTGCCCTGGAGGGTGGAATCACCCAGGCAGCTGTGGGAGCCCACTGAGGAGGAGGAGGAGGACGGCAGCCACACCAGGAGGAAGAAGAGGAGACGACAGAAAAGTCGAAAGTACCAGACAGGGGAATATCTGACGGAGCGGGAGGAGGAGCGAGTGGGCTACCCCCACAGGAGAAAGAAATCCAAAGCAGGTACCACGAGGCAAGGGGTTCTGGGGCCGGGCTGGGGCTCAGCAGGTTGGGGTTGGTTTGGCTGGTTGCTGCTTTTATGTTGTGTGAGGGATTTGGGGTTTTGTTCTTTCGTGATGAATCCTCGACATTACCACTGACTCTCATGTCCAGGGGCTGCTCCCATCAGCTCCTCCTGCACAAGCATTTCCTGCAGGATGTGGAGTAGGAGCAGCAGCTGATGGGGCTCATTAAGCACTGATTTTACCCTAGATCTGGATGTGGGAAAACCAACATGGGGGGAGGCAGGACAGTGAAATGTTCCTGGTTGAGCACAGGCCCTGGCGAGTGTCACTGAGCACCCCTGGCTGAAGCAGGAGCGCACGGAGCTGTCACCATCCATCTGGGCTTCTTTGTGCTTGGACCTGCTAAAGGCAGCTTGCACCAGGGAGCACAAGGGGAGAGAGGGATACCAAAGCCAGAGGGTCTGCAAGTGGCAGAGGGACACCTCTCCATGGTCCCAATCTGCTAAGAGGAGAAAGTTGTTCCTCCTCGCCCCTGTCCTGCTCACCACTTGACCTCTACCTCTCCTACTTCTACAGCCCCAAGCTGTGGGGGCAACACCAAACCTGTGAGCAGCGTCAGTCTCCCTGAGGGCTTCTCTGCAAGATCCTTGGTCCCTGCTTCTTATCAATCATGTATGGAAGACATAAGAGCTGGAGATTCTTTGTGGTCATTGCCCTGGGGAATCTAGAGTCTGGGCATAATGTAGAAGCTGGAGATGCTGCTCCTGGTGATCCACAAAACCTGCCTTGGCCCTAGGGCCAGCAGGAAAATTTTGTTGCTGGAGTTTCTCCTCTTGATCTGTTGAACTAACCCTTGGGGCATCTCCTCACACGTCACCTAGGAGTGAAGCAACATCTTTGTTCCCAAGCCCTGGAGAGAGCTAGGCTTGAGAGACTCAGGCTCTGCAGATGCCTCCTCAGTCCTTTGGGCCATGCTGGGCCCTTTGTCACCTGTGTCACTCCAGCACCGATCATCTGGCAGAGGTTCCTGCACAGGGCCAGGCAGTTCTTTGTTCACAGGGCTCAGCTTTCTCCTTCAACACCTTGTTTTCTCCTTGATTCTGTGTCCTGGGGCTGGTATGTTGTTGGTTCAGGGAGGCAGAGGGTCTGTCTCTGTGTGGTGAGCACCCTGCAGCTCAGGATAATGTGGGATCAGCTGGATTTCACTCAAGGAACCTTGATCCTTCCTCCTTGCATGCCTAGGAACTGAGCCGTTAAGGTGCCAGGTGACTCAAGGGAAGATGTGAGGGGGCAGGGCTGGGTCTGCAGGCAACAGAACAGGGACAGGTCCCAGGGATGGCTCCTGTGTTTTCTGTCTCTCCATGGGGTGTCCAGGTGAGTCCTGCTCAGCCTTACAGGGAGGGCAGCAGCACCAAAGGATGGTGCTGACAGGCTGTGTTGGCTCCTGCTGGGATCCCTGTCAGACCTAAAGAAAAGCCTTAGTCAGCCATGGAATCACAGAGTGGTTTATGTTGGAAGAGACCTTTCAGATCATGGAGTCCAACCATGGACCCAACACTGCCAAATCACCACTAAACTACGGCCCTCAGCACCACATCTCCAGGGCTTTGAAATGCCTCCAAGGATGGGGACTCCACCACTGCCTTGGGCAGCCTAGACCAGGCCTTGTCAACCCTCAATGTCAATAAGTTGTTCCTCGTGTCCAATGTAAATCTCCCCTAGGGCAGCTTGAGGCCATTTCCTCCTGTTTGGTCTCTGTTCCTTGTTAGAGACCAACCTCAACCTGGCTCCAGCCTCCTTTCAGGGAGTTATAGAGCCAGAATGTTCCCCCTCAGCCTCGTTTTCTCCAGGCTGAACAACCCCAAATGCCTCAGCTGCTCTTCATAAGCCAGTTGTGTGCAAGCCTCAGCTCTTGTAGGCTTGACCAGGACCTCTGCTTGTCCTTGGTTTTCTTGTGTCCATGCTGAGTACACCTCAGGTGGGCACAATCTGTGAGTCACTCTGCAGAGTGAGTCTCCTGCGGAGACAGCACTGTGGGTCTGGGTTTTTGGCCATGCAGCCACCAGAGATGAGCAGTTAGCTTTGCCTGGTGGCAGAGATCGGGCTGCTGCTCTCCAGGGCTGTGCCCATTGAAGTTCATCATTCCTGTTTCTCCTGTAGACTTTCGGTACCGGAAGCAGAAGGAGTCATCGAAGGGCAAGGGCACGGAGCTGCGGCTGCGGAGCAGGCTGTCCCCATCCCCCAGGAAATCCCAGGGGCGCCCAGACTTCCACAATGGCTTCTACCTGGAACACTCTGACAGCTCTCCTGCCCAAGAAGAGCTGGAGAAACCATCAGGAAAACGCAAATGCAAAACCAAACACCTGGCAGGGATCTGTGATGAGGGGAAGGTAAGGCTCAGGCTGGGGAGCGGGGCAGGCCTGGGGAGGAGAGGGGAGGCCACACTTAGTGTGGTCACTTGCTCTCACTTTTCAGCTTCTGCTTTGTGTCGTCAGGCCTGAGGTTGTCTTGTTCTCTGCTCAGTGAGGGTCCCCTTCTTGCAAGTTAGAGGCTGGAGCAGGGAGGTTTTGGATGCCCCCTCCCTGGAGGTGTTCAAGGCCAGGTTGGATGGGGCCTTGAGCAACCTGGTGTAGTGGGAGGTATCCCTGGCTGTGGCAGGGGGCTTTGGACGAAATGATCTGAAGGTTCCTTCCAACCCAAACTGTTCTATGAATCTATGAATAGAGTCCTGGAATGGTTTGGGTCGAAAGGAGCCTTTAAAGATCATCTAGTCCAACCCTTTCTGCAGCAAGCAGGGACATCTTCAGGTGGAGCAGGGAGAAGGGGGTTCCTCTTGCTCAGCCACGTGTGCCAAGAAGCCGTATCCCTTTCTTTCCCAGGGCAAAGGCTGCTGGAACCAGCCCAAAGTGCGCTCTCCAAAGAAGCCCCAGGACCTGTGGACACTTTGTAAGTCCCATAGGGTCAGCCCAGGGAGCTCCCCCGAGGCACCCCCAGCCCAGAATGTTCCTCCCGGAGCTCGGCGGCTGATCGTCAACAAAAACGCTGGGGAGACCCTTCTGCAGCGAGCAGCTCGCCTGGGCTACAAGGTGGGTTGGGGCCCTTCTCTGCTCTCTCCTCTGCTGCCTTCTCCCTTTTCACAGAATCACAAAACAGTGGGGGTTGAAAGAGACCTCTGGAGACCATCCAGTCCAATCCCCCTCCCAAAGCAGAATCAGCTAGGGCAGGCCACACAGGAATGCAACCAGATGGATCTTGAAAGCCTCCATAGAAGAAGAGTCCACAACCTCTCTGGGCAGCCTGTTCCAGAGCTCCAGCACTCTCACAGCAAAGCAGTTTCTCCTCATATTGAGGTGGAACTTGCTGTATTCCTGCTTATACCTGTAGTTCCTTGTCCTGTTACTGGGTACCATCAAAAAGAGCCTGGCACCTTCATTTTGACACCCACCCCTCAGACGTTTGTAGACATTGATAAGGTCCCCTCAGGACCTCAGGTTCAGGTCCCCAAATCATCCCCATAGCCTCTGTTGGAGTCTCTCCCGCAGATTTCTCTCTCTTTTGAGTTGAGGAGCCCAACACAGGACACAGTATTCCAGGCATAGTCTCAGCAGAGCAAAGCAGAGGGGGAGGAGAACCTCCCTAGATCTGCTGGCCATGCTTTGTGCATGACAGGGCTGGCCATGCTCTCCTCTCTGCAGGATGTGGTGCTCTACTGCCTGCAGAAGAAGAGCAGCGACGTGAACCACCGCGACAACGCCGGCTACACCGCCCTGCACGAGGCCTGCGCGCGGGGCTGGATCGACATCCTCCACATCCTGCTGGAGCACGGCGCCAACGTCAACTGCAGCGCGCAGGACGGCACCAGGCAAGGCTCCGGCGGGGCGCGGCTGGGGAGCGCTGAGAAACACAGGGCAGGGAACAGGGTCTCGTTTTCAGAGCTGTCAGTAGTCACTGGATTTGTCTTCACCCAAAACACAGCTTTGCAAACTCTTCCCGTTTCCTCCTCTGTTGTAGAGCAGCAGAATGGTTTTGGTGGGAAGAGGCCTTTAAGCTCATAGAGCCCAACCATAAACCCAGCACTGCCAGGGCACCCCTAAACTGTGGCCCTCAGCACCACATACATCTCCATGGCTTTGAAAGCTCTCCAGGGATGGGGACTCCACCACTGCCCTGGGCCGGGACTTCTTCATAGCCCTCAAGCAAAATAACTTGTTCCTCGTGTTCAACCTTAACTTCCTCTGGGACAGCTTGCAACTGTTCCCTCCTGCCCTCTCACTTGTTCCTTGGGAGAAGAGACCAACCCTCATCTGGCTCAAACCTCTTTTCAGGGAGCTGTAGAGAGCCAGGCAGCCTCCCCTCAGCCTCCTTTCCTGCAGCTTGAAGACCCCCAGTTCTCTCAGCTGCTCTCACCAGACCTGTTCTCCAGACCCTTCACCAGCTTTGTTGTCCTTCTCTGGACCTGTTCCAGCCCCTCAAAATCCTTCTTGGATTGAGGGTCCCAAAACTGAACCCAGGACTCAAAGTGTAGCCTCACCAGTGCCCATGCAGGGGAGTAATCCCTGCCTTGGTGGTGCTGGCCACACACCGTTGCTGATGCTGTTCTGTATCACCCTGCTCCTCTTAACACTCACTTTCTCTGCCTACCCTCCTGTCCCTGCAGGCCTGTCCATGATGCAGTAGCAAATGACAACCTGGAAACCATGTGGCTTCTACTCTCCTATGGTGCTGACCCCACTCTGGCCACTTATTCGGGGCAGACAGCGGTGAAGCTCGCCACCAGCGATGTGATGAAACGCTTCCTCTGTGGTGGGTGCCAAGCTGGAGGTGCCAGGACTTCCACCCTTCCTCTCAGGCAGCCTACAGACCAGACCTGGGTGTCAGGGGGTTTGGAAGGGCTTGATAGCAGGTAGCTGAGTCATTTTTAGCTCTAATGGCAACACCCTGGTCACACAACTAGGCAGTACCGTGCAGGAGGCTTGGAGACACTGATCCACCATTCTTGGTCCTGCTGCTTAACCCAAGTGAATGTGTCTTTGCTACTAATTAACGATGCCTCCTACCCAACACCAGCTCTACCTGGCTTCTACCCATTTGTCCTTGTTAAAAAGGACCATTTTTGGGTCCCTGTGGCCCACGATGAAGCCACAAACCACTCGTGATGCTGTTTGTGTGGAGGCAAGATGAGTGTGATGGCTTCTACTCAAGAACAAGAAGAGACAGCTAGAGTCTGGTGGTTCCCAGACACGAGGCAGAAAATCTCCTGTTCAAATAACCTTGTTTGACAGGTGCCTGCCTGAGCTCCTCCTGGCTCAGCTGTGCCTCCAGGTGTTGGAGATATCATTTTGAACTCAACACAACCCCAAGAACCTCTTCTCAACCCACCTAGTGTGGTCACTTGTTCTCCCTTTTCACCTTCTGTTTCCTGTCCTCAGGCCTGGGGTCATGCTGTCCTCTCTCTTCACAGCATCATTAAGGTTGGAAAAGATCTCTAAGATCCTGAAGTCCAACTTTCTACCCAACTCCCTCCGTGACCACTAACTTGCAAGTTATCATAGAATAGAGCCATGGTTTGGGTTGAAGGGACCTTTCAAGGTCATCTAGTCCACCCCTCCCACACTGCAGTCTGCAGGGACATCTGCAACTAGAGCAGGTTACTCAGAGCTTGCTCAGGTTATTCAGCTCTGGCCACTATGTCATGGGGAAAGCAGCAGAGATAACATGGGTTGGTCAGGACCAGTGGATGTCTGTGCCAGCTGGGGTGGTGCTGTGATCAGTAGATAAGGTCTAACCCTCTCCACTGTCTCTTCAGATTACCTGTCAGATCTCCAGGGACGCTCCGATGGAGACCCCCGGACAGCCTGGGACTTCTACAGCAGCTCTGTGCTAGGTGAGTTTAGCCCAGGACGTGGCAGCTGCAGTAGCAGAGCAGAGGGTAGCAGTACTGCTTGGTGACATGACTCACCCAGCTCTGTCCATGGGAGTTAGTTGCTTCTGAAAGGAAGTTTTCCTCTGGGAAGATGCAGAGTGGTTCTGCCCTGTTTTTCTGTGTGGATCACTCCCAGCGGGCTGGACGCGATGTGCAAGATGAGACGCCTGAGTGCCGCTGAGGATCTCAGGGTCTTTGGATGTCACTCCTGGGGCACGTTGTTCTTGTAGCACTTGTAGTAACCAGCCAGCAAGACAAAACCAAGGCAGGCAGAGGACTTCCTTATTCCTTCGAGGTGTAGAAGTCTGGAAATTCCAGAGCTTCCTGTCCCTTTCTTCTTTGGAGGGGAAGTCATTGTCTGGGGAGGTCGTCTTCTTAGAGTGCCAGGCATTTCCTAGTGAAGGCATCGTTTGGACCTTTCACAGTCACTTCCTGAAAGTTGTGGTTCCCAACTCAGACGCCTGAGACAAGCTGCTGGTTTCTTCTCAGCGGTGTTGTCTGACTGCTTTGAAATTGACCTATTTGTCTCAGTTGCCTCGGCAGCCACCTGAAGTCACTAAGAACAGATCCACCCCTTGGCACGGCAGTGCCTGCTTCTGTGCTGAACGGGCAGCTTAAGAGGAAGCATCTTTGCTGCTTCAGGGCTTCAGTCCTCCAGAGTTTGCACCAGACCCACCAGCTGAAGCACAAAACACTGCATCTCCCTCAGAGTAGAGGAGAAGTCCCAGGCCTCTGCTCCATCTGTTCCTATTCTTTGCAGCAGGAACCTTGTCCACACCTTCCTTTGGGTCTGCAGATCTCTGGGGGCCAGGAGATAACGAGGGAGGCTGGAGTGTGGGAAAGTCATCAGTGTCCCCATGCTCCTGCAGCTCCAAAGGCCCACTCCAGGGCTTTGTTCCACACTGCGACCAGCATTGTTGTGCTTGATTGTTCCCTGTCCCTCTGTTGGTACAGGATGTCCCTGTTCCTGTCGCAGCCTGCGCTGGGTTGAGGGACAGAAGGGAGCCAGGAGAGTTTCCAGGACAGGCACTGGCCCATCCTGGTGCCACTTTAAAGGGGTTTGATTCTTTTTTCCTGGGTTGCTCAAGAAATGTTTTAGGGGTTTTAATGGTGGCATCTGAGCTTTTCCCAGCTGTGTACCAGACCTGTGTCACTTTTGCTCTGTTCCACAGGAAGTTTTGAAGATTCAAGCACCATTTTTCTGCTTCTCAGGGAATTTTTTTTTTTTTTATCTTGGCAGGACTGAGAACTGATTTAATTTCTGTCCTGAACCCCTGTTTGATCTGGTGTCTTCTCTCCTATGCCATGGTTTCTCTCATAAAGAACATCCTGCTGGGCACTGTGCTGCTTTGGAGAGCACAGTGTGGTGGTGGTGGGGAGCCTTTCTTCTGCTGCACACAGGAGTCTCCTACAGCCTTTCCTCTTGTGTGTGGTGCTGAACTTTGGGGTGATGGGTGGGGGTGAAACCCACCACCTTGGGGCTGGCTTCTCTCTCCAGAATCTATCCTGGAAGTTTGGGGAGTTATTGGCAGGACAAAACCACTCTGCAGACCCAAGACCCTCAATAATGAAACACTCCAGGCAGGAAACCATTTTTCAGCAGATGCTTTTTGGGTTGAGCTCTACATTTATGATGTCTTTAAATGGTTTCTCAAGTCTGCTCTTCTCCATCTCCTCTGGAAGAGATTCTTGCTGGAGCTCACATAGCCCCTGGAGGAGGCAGGAGTGCATGGGGCTGATGTGGTGAAGTCTGGCTGCTGTTGGTTGCTGGTGTGAGCCTCTAGCTGCGTGGTGCAGTGTGGTGGTACAGCCTTGCAGGGCTTGGTGTGAGGTGGGGTGGTTGGTGGCAGGAACTTCTGGAGAACCTGCTGGCAGGGGCAGGAGCTGCATGGTGCCTTCCTTTGGAGGGTTTGGGTGAACAAAGCATTTGGTGCCTCTACCTCCTGCCTCTGGTGCAGGTTCTCCCAGGCCGAGGCAGAGTGGGCTGAGGCTTTGGAGGGTCCACGTGTGGTTTATCCGTGGAAGTGGCTTCTCTTGCAGGTGACGTGGCTGTTTCACAGGCAGCAGCACCTGCTCTGGCTGGTGGGGGCAGTGTGAACCTGATGGCCCCCATGATGACATGAGATGCTCCTTCTGGCTACCCCAGCCACCGAGTGGCTGTGCAAAGCAGCCAGAGCTCACTCAGAGTGTCTCCAAGACAAGGGGCTGAGGAGGAGGAGCCCCAGGACTTGGCTCTGGCTGGGCAGCACACAGGAGTTCGTGGTGGTGACCAGGCCAGCCCAGGGAGTGAGGAGCACTGCCTGGTGTGAAGCTGTGAATGATGCCAACAGTGCCTGTTTGGTTGTTGCAGAGGGAAAGGACAGCATCGGATGTGACCTTCTGCTCAACCCCCCAGGAAGTTCAGACCAGGAGGAAGAGGAGCAAGAAGCAGACAACTTCATGTTTGAGTTCTCAGACAAGCCACTGCTCCCCAGCTACAACCTCCAAGTGTCTGTCTCACGGGGGTGAGTGTCCTGGTGCAGAGAGCATTGGGTGACAGTAGTGTAGGGTGGAGGGGAGCTCACAGGAGGTGAAAACTTCAGACCTGTTCTTGTTTTGAGTGGTTTATAATCATCTGACCTCCAAAGCAGTGATCAAAGCCAGGTGTGTCTCTGAGCCCCACTGCTGTCTGTGGGGTCTGGACAGACCCTGTGGAGGAGGACCATGTGGAGAAGAGCTGGTTCCAGGAAGACTTTCTGGTAGCCTTTTGGTGCTTAAAGAGGACCAGAAGAAAGCTGGGGACAGACTTTTGATCAGGGCCTTTTGTGACAGGACAAGGCAGGAATGGTTTGAACTAAAAGAAGGAGATTTAGACTGGAGAGAAGGGAGAAATGTTTGACCCTGAGGGTGATGAGACCTTGTTCCAGGTTACCCAGAGAGGAGGGAGCTGCCTCATCCCTAGCAGCATTGCAGGTCAGGTTGTTTGTGGCTCTGAGCAGCCTGCCCTAGTTGCAGATGTCCCTGCTGGCTGCAGCAGTGCTGGACCAAATGACCTTCGAGGTCTTTTCCCGCTCAAACTGTTCCATAAGCCTATGAGAACAGCTCCTGGACCTCTGTGGCTAGGACAGGTGGTGAGGTGGGCAGCATGCCTATGCCACTCCACCCCTATAACCCTCCCTGCTCTTGCCATCCCCACAGACCCTGCAACTGGTTCCTCTTCTCAGACGTGCTGAAGCGACTGAAGCTGTCCTCACGCATCTTCCAAGCTCGCTTCCCACACCTGGAGGTGGCCACACTGCCCAAGGCCGAGTTCCAGCGCCAGGTGGCCCTCAGCCAGCTGCTGGCACAGGAGGAGGTTCCGGAGAGCCCTGAGCCACCGACGCCGGGCACGGCAGAGACAGTGGAGCTGGTGCACTACGAGCCTGAGCTGCTGCAGCTGTTGGGCTCGGCACTGGAGTACGAGGCCTGGAGCAGCTGACGGGGATGGGTGGCTCCCCGCATCATGAGGCAATAATAAGGACCAAGCAGCCCCCCACCTCTCAGCGCCAGCAGCAGGGACACCCCCAGTCTTTGGTCAGCTCATCCTCCCCTCCTCAGGGTCACCCCTCCGGCCGCGGGGGGAGGAGAGGACCCTGGTCTCCAAGGACTTCCCAAGGCCCTGAGCGGTTGGCCCCATCCGGCTCCGGCGGGCGGTGGAGCCCCTTGCACGGGGCTCGTGGGGCAGTGACAGAGGCCCCGGCTCTGCCGAACCGAGGACTGGGGGGGTTCTGCTGCCTCTCCCTGCCTGACCCCATGAAACTGCACCTCTCTGTTTGCCCCCACCCCCGACGTCTTCCATAGTATTTATTTAATTAGTATTTAATTTGTAACCTTTCCTTTGTTTCTGCTGAGTCTGGATCACTGTGACGCTGAGCCCTGGGGTGGTGGGACCAGGCCCTCCTGCGGCCTCTCTCTCCAACGCCCCTGAGGCTCAGTGCCGCAGCCCCCTCGACGGGCTTTGGGGGTGTCACGGCCCCCTCAGGGGCCTCCTGTGGCCCTGAGCCTGAGGACTGTGGCTTTGGAGCTGCCAGCCCCTTTATGCCATCCCCTCACCGGGCCCCTTCCCCCATCTCATTCGTGGCCCCAGGCACACCCCCAGGCTTCCCAGCAGCTTGGCTCCTACTCCCTGGCCCCAGGGGTCTCTCTTCGGGCAGAAGCCCCCTCCTCACCCTGCGCCACTCAGCCTGGCCCCGCCCCGCCTTGGCCTCACCAGGAGCAGTGCCCCGGGGGGAGCAGCGGGCAGGGTGCCCGCCGCCCGGGCACGGGGCATGGTACAGTTTTATTGTACAGGTGCTAACAGGACTGAGGAGGGGACAATCGTGGGGCTCTCTCTGGCTCTCCCCTGCTCCGCAGCAGGAGCCGTGGGTGGGGATCTCTCTCTCTTGTTTTTCGTTGGTTCGTTTTTTCCTTTGTGTTGTGTTTTCCTCCCAGCCAGGGCAGGTGTTACCCCTTCCCCCTCGGGCTCCCGGCCGCCAGCTTCCCCTCCTGTGGGGGGGGGTCCAGAGGTGCCCTGGTGCTGCCCAGGGGTGTTTTGCCTTTGGGTGTGTATTCTGGTTGCTCTTTCTGATTTCTGTTTGATTCTAAAGCAGCAACAAGCTGTGGTGTCAAAAACACTGATGTACAGAAAAAACCTGCATCAGGCCCCCCTGTCTCTGCCTCTTCTTCCTTCTGCTGACGGCTTCTGTGGGCAGCTTTTCCTGTCCCGTGCCAGATGGCTCCTGTGGGCAGCTTCTCATAGGGTCCCATGCCTGATGGCTCCTGTGGGCAGCTTCTCATGGGGTCCCATGCCTGATGGCTCCTGTGGGCAGCTTTCCATGAGTTCTCGTGTCTGATGGCACCTGTGGGCAAGCTTTTTTTGTGCCATGTCTGGTGGCTCCTGTGGGCATCTTTCCCTGTCCCATGCCCCAAGTGAAGCAGGGACAGGCTGAGGGGACAGGCTGTGGGATCATCAAAGGAGAACACAAACAACTCATCCTGCCCTGAGCTGACCAGAACTTTGCAGCTGACCTGCAAAGCTGTTGGGGAGACTCAGCTGCTCCTGCCTCCCCTTCCCCACCCCCTCCAGCACAGGGTCACCCATGGCTAAACTCGGTGCTGGTGAGAGAACTGTCAGGTATGTGTGTTTGGTGGCACCTGTTGGGTACCCTGGCACTGGGGATGGTCAGAGCAAAGTGAAGAAGCCTTGGGTAAAAGAAACCAAATTTATGTGAAATATTAATGAGAACTTGAAGCAGAGAGGGGAGGTTGGGAAGGGAACTTCAGGGGATCCAGCCAGGCTGCCGCTGGGACAGCCTGTGGCCAGAGACTGGCTCAGTGCATGGGCACAGGGGAATGGTGCCAGTGGAGTTCTCTGATGGGTAAGTGCTGGAGTGGAGGAGGTGTGGGCACAGCCCAAGGGAACAGAGGGGCTCCCCAGCTCTGCCCACTGGCATGGAATGTGCCTGCATCCTTCTTCGTCCAGAGATGGAGCAGGCAGAGCTGGGCACTGGAGGAAAATATGCCTGAGAAAGTGCCCAGTGCCAAGGGGTCCAATGCCCGCAGGCACTGTGCCTGTCCCATCCATCCCTCGGGGGCCTGTCCCTCCGTGCAGCTGCCTCTGGATGCTGCAGTCTCTGGGTCCTCCAGCCATGCCAAGGTTCCTGTGGGGGACCTAAGTTGCTATCTCCAGGTGTCAGGGTAATCTGTGGGGCCAGTTCAGCTCTGCCCCTTCCCTTCTGCAATGGTGCTCCTCAAGGAGCCCAAGCTGAAGTAGCTTCCTCACTGCCCTGGAGACAGCTCCTGTCACACATCTTCCTTCTCCCGCGGGTAACCTGTGCATGGTGACTGCTGGTGCCAGCCTGAGCTGTGCTGGGGTGATTGCCAGCCAGGACAGACAGTCTGGGTCATTCCATGTGTTTCATGGGAAGGATGCAAAGGGCAATAGCTTTACTACCAGGCTCTGCTCTTGTCAGGCCACAGCTGGGGTCCTGTCTCCAGTTCTGGGCTTAGCAGTTCAGGAGACAGGCAATGAGTGGAGAGAGTCCAGCGGGAGCTGGGAAGATGCTGAGGGGCCTGGAGCATCTTGTGAGGAGCAAAGGCTGAGAGCCCTGGGACTGCTGAGCCTGGAGGAGAGCAGCCTGAGAGGGCATCTGAGCAATGCTCAGCAAGAGCTAAAGGGTGAGGGAGAAGAGGATGGGGCCAGGCTCGGCTCAGTGGTGCCCGCTGACAAGGACAAGAGGCAGTGGGCACAAAGTCAAACCCAGGAGGTTGCAACTGAACAGGAGGAGAAAGTTCTTTGTTGTGAGGGTGCTGGAGGCCTGGAGCAGGCTGCCCAGAAAGGCTGTGGAGACTCCTTCACTGGAGAGCTTTCAAACCCAAACATTGTGATCCTGGGCAAGCTGCTGTGGGTGCCCCTGCTTTAGTAGTGGGTGATCTCCAGAGGTCCCTTCCAAACTCAAGCGTGCTGGCATTCAGGAATTCTGGGAGCATGCCAGGGCTGCCCTGTGGCCTGGCATGAGCCAGGGCTGGATGGCCAAAGAGGAGCAGTGGCTGTGGGAAGGGTCTTGGAGACCAAGATGCAGCAGCCAAAGGCAACAACTAATGGAAACCTTGACCTTTATTGGCATCAGGACATGTCTCAGTCACACAATGTGCTGAGGGCGGTGGAGCGCCCAGGGGCACCATCCATGTGTCTCGGGTGTGTCTTCCCCACCACCCCCACTGTAGGCTGTGGGTGCTGCTCCTCAGGCTGTGCCCTGGTGCAGGTGCAAAGACAGAAAGCTCTGTGCAGGGCCCTCAGTGCCCTCCTGAAGCGGGAGGGACAGCGCTGCCCAGCTGGGGGCCAGCTGGGCTCTGCCAGCCTTTGCCAGTGGCTTGGCAGGAGGAGCGAGAGAGGCTGTGCTGGGCTCTGGCTGAGCCTCCTCCTGCTCCAGCAGCACAGCCAAGCTCACCACCTTCTCATCCTTGCCCAGTAAAAGCCCATCCCGGGCTGTGAGGCTGCCCACACCTGGGCTCCCCACCATCTCCTGGAGGCATCACTGCCAGGCCTTGCTGGTCCTCCTGTTCCTGCTGCACAACCAACCAGCAGAGTTCAAGCAGCAACCCAAGGCCACCACAGCTATTAAAGTGAGTCCCAAAGTGCCATGCCCACCCCTTTGCTCAGTGCCTGAGAGTCTCTCCCCCGTGCCCACCTACACTCAGCATCTCCTCTTCCATCTCCTCCTTCCTGACACAGTGCAGCTCTTCCAGAGCTTGGCAGCTGGCGCTGTCCTGCTCTATGTCCATGCTGCTGCCAGCTGGGACTGGCACAGGAGTGAGACAGGTGAGGCACAGCTCACACTGCAGCATGTGGCTGGAAGGCTGTGGCAGCCAGCAGTCAGTTTGGCTAGCGGTGTCACTCCTGGGGAGTGCAGGCAGGGAGGCTGTGGCCTTCTGCTGGGAGGGTGCTGCCAGCCCCATGCTGGGTGGGCCAAGCCTCAGCACTTGCTTCACACTCACTGCTCGCTCACCACCTCAAATCTCTGAGGACAGATCACAGACTCATCACTGTTTTATAACAGAAAGAAAAGTCTCTCTTGGAATTTGTCTAGAACAGGCAACTTGAGAGAGAGGCTTCCAGCAGCAAGCTCTGCACCTGAAAGACATAAGGAAGCAAGGTCACTCCCAAAGTGAAATTGTCATACCCAAATCAAGAAGGGTGTGAGATGTTAATTTCACCACACTGTCAGATCTACTGTTCCACCACAATTCAGCAATACCTTCCCCATCTTCCCTCAACCAGCCTAATGACATGATCCTCCAGGCAGCTGATGCTATACGAAGAACCTTAGGGACAGTGGAATTCCTGTTTAAAAGTGAAATGTCTTGATTGGAGAAAGCTCTGCAAGTCAGATTCCCAGAACATCTCCCCTTGTTGTCCAGACAAACACCCAGAAATGGCTCATAGGTATCTGAGATGACTTCACAGCTCAGGTGGTTGCACTGGGAGGCAAGCACAAAAGCTTGACAAGATGTGAAGGAGACAAACGTCGCACATTTCGATGATGGGTACTTATTACTGGAGTCAAACGAAAAACTCCTCCACTACAGGCAGACAAAAAGACACAGAACCAGTTGGAAGGACAGGAAGGTCCTGGGGATCTTAGATAACCTCTCAATATTTGATAGCTCAGGGTTCTGGCTTGAGATGATCTGTCCAATCTGCAGGGAAACAACTCGGATTTAAACCCTTACCCTGTGGTCTTTGCTCTCCACACAGGGAACTGCAGCTCAGGAGGATTTTGCACCACATCCTGTTGCCGAAGCAAGGATGCAGGGATTGCAAGGGAAAAACATCAGCAGCACCCCCACCCCCAGACACCTGGGTTGCAATCAGAAAACTACTAGAGGGGAGATGAAGAGCAAGCACAGTTAGGTCGCAAAACGACAAGTGACATTTCCACAGCCCAGCGCCACTGTAAGTAGAAGAAATCTCGGAGATGAAGAAACACCTTAAGCCCCTCACCACATGCCGGCTACGGAAAGAAACCAATTCAGAAAGAGCCCAGCCAGCAAGCTGGGAAACGAGAAATTCCTTCTCACTTTACCCTCACTGAGAAGCCAGAGCGAAGTACAGAGCAGCTTCGGATGCTCCTTGCCCCGCTGCACCCGGGCCAGCAGTGGGTTTCTCGGCTCCAGCAGTTCTGCGGAGACCGCGGAGGCCCAGGAGCCGAAGCAGCCCGGGCGGCGCCGGTGCCCGTTGAGCTCCTCATCCCGGTGCGCTACTTGTTCAGGTGGGCATCGAAGCACCGCTGCGTCGCTGATCGTCACGGAGCTCCTGTTTACAATGAAACCGTCCGGCAACGACGCCCGCGGATTGTCCGTACAGAGCCCGCAGCCCAGACTCGACAGCCATCACTCTGCCTTTCGGAGGGGCTGCGGCTCGGACACGCCGAGAGCAAAGGCTGCTCCCAGGGCCGGGCACAGGCTACCCGCACCATGGCCGCCCTCAGCAGCACCGAGAATCCCAGCACAGCCTAAAGCCGAGAGGCCCCGGCACGCCGGCGAGGGGCGTCAGGACAAGGGTCCAAAGGAACTGCTGCCTCGCTCCACCCTTCTCCCTCCATCTCTGCCACGACGGAGCCCTGCACTCCCCGCCCAGCCAGCGGCAGGCCCAGCGCCCTCAGTCCCTCCTCAGCGCCCGCCCTGCCTTCACCTTTCCGGGCACGAAGCCATCCCGTCCCTGGCAGCGCGCCCGGAGGCAGGCCGGTGGCAGAGACTGGCCCAAAGACGGCTCCGTGCCCGTGGCAGCGCGGAGCGCGGCAGGAGCGGCCGGTGCCGGGAGCCAGCGAATGCCGCACGGCGGGGCCGAGGAGGCGCACAGGACCCGGAGCCTCCGAGAGCCAGCTGCAGTCTCGGGAATCAGGGCGAGGGGGTCCCGACCGCTTTTCCACCCGCAGCGTGATGCGAGGAGGCAGCGCCTAGCGGCCGAGCCGGTAAGAACAGAAGGGAGGCGGCGAGCAGACGAGCGCCGTCGGGACCCCAGCGCCTAAGGGAGGAGGCGGGCGCGGAGTGGAGGCTCCAAACCGGGCACCGCCACCGCCTACAGCCGCGCGTCTCTCTGGGCTGTGCCGGCACTCCCACCGGTCGCATTTCCCTTGCCCTTGCCCCTTCCCTTCGTCAGCCGCTCCCCGAGGAGAGCTCGCCCCTGCATTCAGAGGTGGGCATCGTTTTGTGGGTTCAGTGAAGACAACGAAACCGTCGAGGACAGTTCACAGGCGCATCGCTGTTTAATAACAAAAAGAAACCTCTCGACTAAAATGTGTCCGGAACCGCGAACTTGAGAGAGAGGCTTCCATCAGTTAGCTCTGCACCTGAAAGACAACAGGAAGTAAGGTCATTCCCAAAGGAAAAAAAATATCATATTCGGATCGAGAAGGGTAACAACGTTTGAAATGTTAACTATAGAATAGTAAGGTTGGAAGGGACCTCAAAGGTCATCTAGTTCCAACCCCCTGCCATAGGCAGGGACACCTCCCACTAGTACAGGTAATATATAGCCAATACACGAGTACAGTTTAGAATCCTTGTGCATAACCAACAAACAGACTGCTGTAGGATTATGATTCTATCAGAACAAAAGAGTTTTTATTTCATCCTCTGTTGCTAAGCGGGATGGTGAAACTTGCCCGTGCTTAAACTAAGTGCGACGTCACCTAAAAGCTTAAGTCAAGTAGATGATTGAATCCTGCTGAGTTTGTAACTAAATCTTGCTGAGCTGATAGGGATGTTCATGCGAATGCTAAACTTAACAAGAAACCCTTGTGAAGGAGCATCTGTTTAGCTGCAAGGAGGAGGTAAATCAACAGCAACGAGACAAGCTGCGAGGACGGGAGTTGCCGTGCGGAATCCCTTAAGCATGAAAACAGGACACAGCTGTAAGGGGGCGGGGGTAAGCCGGCTCCTGTGGCCAAGCCATCCAAAGGGGAGGAACCGTGAGAGCAAAGCTCGTTGAAAGGACGCTTGAGAACGACCCTCGGAGGAAATAAGAGCCCCTCGGAGTGGCTGTCATCATAAAGAACCGACAGTAGACGGCGACAGAGATCGCCCTGAGAGCTGGAAACGCTCGGGCGTAGACGGTGAGGACAACTTCCGAGGACAGAAGGGTTTGCGTTAAGTACTTGGCGCAAAAGCCACGAAGGTGTCCGTCTGTATGTGGCAAAGTCGCTCGTGTTCAGCTTCGGGGAGAGGTCCTGGTGTACCCCAGCACTGCAATAAGCGACCGCCGACGGAGTGAACCTCACTGGCTAACAGCGTGGCTTTGTTTCACTCCCAGCGCTTTAAACCTGGTTTGGCGACAAAGGCCTCTCTGCCGATTGCAGATAGATTTGCCTGCCCAGCTGAGAAGTCTTTTCCTTGGTCCCACCTGCACAGCTCAGCATTTCTTTTCTTTCCTTTTTTTTTTAATCTCAGTACCAGATGTTTTTCAGAATTTGCAGATGCTCAGAATCTGGCAGGGGATGCAAGAGGATGTTCCTGGCTTGGCTTCTGACTGTACAAATACACACAAACCTCAGCCACCAAAGGAGGAAAGAGATTGCAACCCTGCCAAGGCCACTGGTTTGTGTAAGAATGCATCCTAATGATGGGCAGGGAGAGCTCATTGCGGTGTGTGAGGTAAGCAAGATGGCAACGAAAGTCACAGGTGCTGCAGGTGGAGCCTATTTCACTCCTCGCTAAGAAACACCCAACAAAAGATGCTGTTGGCTCAATGATTGCTAGCAGCAGCAGCAGCATGATGGCCAGGAGAAGAGCAAACCCCTATCCCCCCTGTCAGGCTGTAGCTCTCTGGAGCTTTTGAAATTGAACAGGGCTTTATTCAGGGATTGGAATGGGCTGCCCAGGGAGGTGGTGGAGTCACCAACTCTGGATGTGTTTAAAAGTGGTTTGGATGTGGTGCTTGGGGTTATGGTTCAGGGTGAACCTTCTAGAGCAGGGTGCACTTGGTGATCCTGAGGGTCTTTTCCAACCTGAATGTTCTTGTGATTTTCTCCTTAAGGAGATGTCGTTTGGGGGTGATTCACACAACCTATTGACTTGGCAAACACCATCACTTTTAGAAGTCTCTGACTTCCTCCTCATCTCCAGATGCAATTTTTCCCTTCAATTTTCTTTCTCTGTGTTTTGGATTTATTTCCACACTCTGTATATTTATTTCCATTCTCTATAGCAGGTGAAAAAAAGGGGGAAAAAATGCTTTTGGCAAAAGATTTGAGATTGCTCGATGGCACTGCTTTAAAATACCAAGATCTGCATTAATTAGAAGCTGAAGTTAGAAGTTTGAATTAGAAGTTGCTCATTGACACCGGCTTAAAAATATCAAGATCTGTGTTATATGGCAACAGCTAAATCTGTTGAGGAAAGCTACAAGTCATCAAAGTGTGATGTCTGCTGGGTGTTTGATAAACTCCGGGGTTTTAGCTGTGTGTTTTGGTAGGGGTTTGTTACAAGCAGAGTTTTTATTTCCTACAGTTACAAGAAAAGTTACAAGTTAGACGCTTGGGAATGTGAAGTACAGCTAAAGTCCCCTGTTTGAATAACAAAGGCTGCAAAGTAGTTACTCAAGACTCTTCCTTAGATACCTGCCTTTCAGTGCTGCTCTTATACTTTGTTTTCAGGTCGGAGAAGGCAACAATATCACAGCTTAATGGCTGGAAGGGTGTGTAGGGGAAGACCTGGTGGGTGTCTTCTTGCCTGCTGTGCTGCAAAAGCCCTCCACTGCCTAAGAAAGGTTAGTGATGGTCTTCTGCAGGAACTCAACAGGACAAGAAAAAGCTCCTGAGACGAACTAGGTGTGAGGCAGCTGATGGCAGACACAGGCTGGATGGCACAGCCTGGTGAAATCAGGACCTGGCCGATGTCCTCTTCCACTCTGCACATGATGCAGGAACCTCTTCCACTCTGCACATGATGCAGGAACCTTTCTGATGGTCCGAGGGAGGGAAGCAAAATATCCAGAGAGATGGGAAAGCTAATGGAGACCTGGGGGCAGGGCTAGGTGTTACGGACAGGGTTGGTGTTTGTGTTCAGGTTTGGTTTTGTGGATGGATTGAGGGCTGGGTGTAAGGGTTAGGGTGAGCTGTTAGGGTTAGGTGTGAGGCTGAGGATTAGATGTGTGGTTGAGGTCTGCTGTTTGGTGCCCTTTGCTAGGGTTAGGCAGTAGGAGTTGGGACAGTGATAAGGTTCTGGATTGCCTTAGGTTTAGGGTTTGGTATTAGAGTCTGTGGGTAGGTTTGGGGTTCATGTTAGGGTTTGGGCTAGGGGCTAGAGAGTAGGATCAGGGACTGGTTTTAGGAGTGAGGACTGAGGGTATGGTCAGGCATAAACTGGTACTGTTAGGGTTAGATTTGGGGATTCAAGGCTGATGAAGGTGTTAGAGAGTTCTGGGCAGAGCAGTGAGCAGGCACTGATTTGGGTGTCATGAGGCCACATCCAAACCAGCCTGGGGTGCATGGACTCTGGGGAACAATTTGCTGCTGCAGCCAGATGTAGACTAAAGCCTTTTGGTG
Source organism: Eubucco bourcierii (assembly GCA_013396675.1). Lineage (NCBI taxonomy): Eukaryota > Metazoa > Chordata > Aves > Piciformes > Ramphastidae > Eubucco > Eubucco bourcierii. The sequence continues at coordinate 1,088,903 of VWZE01022355.1, forward strand.
CTCTCAAACCTTCACACTGCTCTTGGCCAGCTGGCATCTGAGGTTTTCAGGAACACTATTACATGAGCCGCCTTCACCCTCTAATTCTGTGGATGCCAGTTGTGCCCATGTGTAGGCCTGACTGTGGTTGGGCACCAGTTCTCACCCACAGACAAGAGCTGAGTGGATGAAGAGTCACAGGACCAGGGAGAGAGAGGAAATCATTAGTTTATCAACCTCTCGGATGAAAGGGTTGCCCAGGTGGTGCCCAGCATGAGTCCCCCCGGCTGCTCAGACAAATTCTTCTTCCTGGGTCGAGGAGGAGGAGTGGTGCCCAGCACCAGCACCCCCAACACTCAGTTCTGACTCCATAGTGCTATGCCCATGGGCAACGAGATGAGTGCCCACTGCCAGCTCAGCAAGGGGCTGCTGAGGCAGCAGCTCTGGAGGCAGCAGATCAGGGATGGGGCAGGACAAAGGGGTTTGATGGGGCAGGGGAAAGGGGAGGGATGGCCACGGGGGCTATTCTGGCAGTGGCCAGGGCCTAGGGGTGCCAGGGGAGCAAGGCCACAGGAGCTTCACGATGGCAAAGGCCACTCTCCTCACACAGCCTCTCCTCACCTTCTCATGCAGAGTTACACGGGGCAGGCTGAGCTGATGGCTCAGCAGCAGGAGCAGCAAGACCTGGAGTGCTGCCAGGAGGAGTTCCTTGATGGGGACACTGTGGGCCAGGCTGTGCACCTGCTTCAGCCCCAGCAGCACCATGGAGAGGTGACCCAGAGTGCATCCAGCAGCAGCAGCAAGCACTGGGGCAGAGAAAGTCCTGGCCCAAAGTGTGCAAAGCTGTGTGGAGCTCTTGCTGGACTCAAAGGACTTCATCGTGCAGCAGATCGTGGGCTGGGCTGTGCTTGTGGTCCAGCACCAGGAGGAAGAGCAAGAGTTAGCCCAAAGTTCTGAGGCCTCTGAAGACCTTCTCTTGGACACAGGCAAGTGCATCATGCAGGAGATCTTGGGCCAGGCTGTGCTTGATGTGCAGCAGCAGGCAGAGAAGGAAGAGCAAGACCTGGCAGAAAGGTCTCCTGTGACAAAGGCAGTAGTGTCCCCAGCAGCCACTCAGGATACAATAGAGGGGCCCTGGGCTGGAGAGAGCAGCACAGCTGATGGTGCTGAAGAGGACAAGGGTAGCCCAGCTTCTGCTGTGCTCCCCGAGGAGGGCACAGCAGAGGAGAGCCCCAAAGCAGCTGTGCACAACCTGCAAGTCCACCAGGGCCTGTTAATGGACTCAGAGCACAGGGTGGTGGGCTTTGCTGAAGTCAGCGTGCAGCAGCAGCAGCAGCTCCTCACAGCCAAGGCTGTGGTGCAGCATGTGTGGTGCCAGGCTGTGCAGCTTGTGCAGCAGGAACAGGAGGACCAGCAAGGCCTGGCAGTGATGCCTCCAGGAGATGGTGGGGAGCCCAGGTGTGGGCAGCCTCACAGCCCGGGATGGGCTTTTACTGGGCAAGGATGAGAAGGTGGTGAGCTTGGCTGTGCTGCTGGAGCAGGAGGAGGCTCAGCCAGAGCCCAGCACAGCCTCTCTCGCTCCTCCTGCCAAGCCACTGGCAAAGGCTGGCAGAGCCCAGCTGGCCCCCAGCTGGGCAGCGCTGTCCCTCCCGCTTCAGGAGGGCACTGAGGGCCCTGCACAGAGCTTTCTGTCTTTGCACCTGCACCAGGGCACAGCCTGAGGAGCAGCACCCACAGCCTGCAGTGGAGGTGCTGCGGTGGGGGTGGTGGGGAAGACACACCCGAGACGCATGGATGGTGCCCCCGGGTGCTCCACTGCCCTCAGCACATTGTGTGACTGAGACATGTCCCGATGCCAATAAAGGTCAAGGTTTCCATTAGTTGTTGCCTTTGGCTGCAGCATCTTGGTCTCCAGGACCCTTTCCACAGCCACTGCTCCTCTTCAGCCACCCAGCCCTGGCTCATGCCAGGCCACAGTGCAGCCCTGGCATGCTCCCAGAATTCCTGAATGCCAGCACGCTTGAGTTTGGAAGGGACCTCTGGAGATCATCCAGTCCAACCCCACTACTAAAGCAGGGGCACCCACAGCAGCTTGCCCAGGATCACAACGTTTGGGTTTGGAAGCTCTCCAGTGAAGGAGACTCCACAACCTCTCTGGGCAGCCTGCTCCAGGCTCCCTCACAACAAAGAACTTCGGCCCAGCACAGAAGGATCAACGCTATGCCATGTCTCTGCGTGCCAGGTCTGCACCTCCAGGGACAATGACTCCAGCACTGCCCTGGGCAGACCATTCCACCCTTGGAGAAGCCTTGCAGCCAGGTTTTTACTCAGTGCAGAGGGCATTTACCGTAGCCTTGTACCATTAGGGTCTGCAGGAGGATGCTGTGGGAGGCAGTGGTCTCCCAGCCTTTGCTCCTCAGAGGTGCTCCAGGCACCCTCAAGGGGTTGCTGGGAAACTGAGAACTCTGAGCTCTCCCTGCTTGTTGGTGCTGGACAAGCTGGCAGCAGCAGGGGCACAGAAGGCAGCCTTGGACTTACAACAAGCTGGCTTTATTGGTGCAAACTGGGAGCCCCGGGTGACTGGAAATATTCACAGGCTGGCTGAGGTGGAGGCCTCGCTCACCCCTGCTGTGCTCTTCCCCCACTTGTGGAGCTTAATCTTCGTGGATGTTGAAGAGCTTTGCTACTTCGTTGAGATCGTCGTGTTCCTCCCCGTCTTTGATGATCTGAAGGAAGGAAGAGGGGCTTAAAAGCAGCACAGATGATGAACCACCAGCATGCACTGTGCTCAGCAGCCTACAGGAAGAATCAGATCCTGGCTGAAGCTCTGCTGGTGAGAACTTCAGCTGTCTACAACCTCACAACAATCCTCACTATGGCTAAGTTCAGATAGGAGAGTCTTAAATGCAACCTTCTGTGCCTACAGTGATGGCTGGAGCTCAAACCAACCCCACTGCCCCTGCAGCATCTGCTTCTCAAGTCATGTGCTTCATCTTAGCTCAGAGAAGAGGAGCCACTCAAAGTGGTCTGAACTTGCAAACCTGCCTTCTAGACATGGAGGATCTTGAAATCTCACACCTGCTTCTGCTCTAGGGGAAGGGCTGCCAAGAGAAGGAGAGGATCTCTCCTTCATGGGGGTGAGAGAAGGAACAGCATCATGGAAGCTTACAGGCTTGCAACATGAAGGATAGCTCAGTGTGGAACAGAGCAGCTGGGGACAGTCACTCTCACAGTTTAAACTTCTGTAATTGTCCAGGCATGTGAAAAAGTGAGCTCAGTCCAGTTGATGTCATGGTGAGGGTGGAAGCAGACTGTGGGGCATGGGGAGACCCCAGCCTAAGCAAGCTTGCCTGCTGAGCACAGCAGCCCTGCACTGACCTTCCGAGCAATGGGCATCCTGTTGAAGATGTTCCACAGGACGATTCCCACTACAACTTTATCCCTGAGGTAGAAAATGACTCCTTTGCCATAATCTTCTCCCTGCTTTGGGACTTGAGGTGTCGGTGAGGAGCTGGGAGAAATGTGAACTTCTGAGGCTTCCGCTTCTGTTTCACTCTCCGACCGAATGCCTGTCCCTGGTGGCAAGACAGAAGGCATCAGACATCTGGTGCAGGTCTGCCTGCGAGGGCAGCAGCAGACTGAGCAGCAGAGTTGTGTTTGTGTCCAGAAACAGGAAAGTTCCAGCAGCAGGAGGCTGAAGGGACCCTAAGGTGAAGCCCAACCTCCAGCACCGAACACACACCGCAGAGCAGGCAGCAGGGGCACAATAAACCAACCCAGGCCCACACGGTCTCCTTGGAGCAAAACCTGATCACTTTGTGGAGGAACTCAAGCTGCACCAGGGGAAAGAAGTGCTGCTTAAAAGAGCTACCTGGTGCCTTCTTGAGTGTCAAGGAGCCAATCTCTTCTCAGTGGTGTGCCCTGTGACAGGATAAGGGCAATGGATACAAACTGGACCCAGGAAGTTCCACCTCAATAGGAAGAGAAATTCTTTGGTGTTTGAGGGTGCTGAAGGCCTGGAGGAGGCTGCCCAGACAGGCTGTGAAGTCTCCTTCTCTGAAGACTTTCAAAACCCATCTGGGATGCATTCCTGTGTGACCTGCCCTAGGTGATCCTGCTTTGGCAAAGGGCTTGGACTTGACGACCTCCAGAGATCCCTTCCAACCCCCACCGTTCTACGAATGCTTTCATCCCAGTGTGACCCCAAACCCAGCCGTTGAGGCTTGGGCTAGAGAAGCAGCAACCAGGCTGAGGATGGCTCCTGATGCTCTCCAGCAAGGTCAGGCCTGTACGGTCACCACACAGGGACACAAACTCCTCCGTGGGTCCCCAGCAGGACCCCAGCCCTACCTGACTGCTCCGTGGCACTCTTGGGTGTGTCTTTCGCTGTGGCTTTAGCGAAGACCCCGACCGTCGGCAAGCTGCTGTCAACCAGGCCGATGGCTTCATACCCCACGTTAGGGCCCAGGTCACTCCTAGGGATGGAGTAGAAACCAGCCCCATTTGTGGCATTAGTGAGACCAACACAGACAAGCCCAGCAGTCCCAGGTTATGGAAGGGAGTTGTGTGAGCCAGACCGTGGTGCACAGGTTGGCCAACACACATCAGCCTTCTCTGATATGTGAGGAGTCAACACAGAGCACGTCTCAGGGCTTCAGCTTCAGAAGGAAATAACTGAATTAACCAATGCTGGCAATGCTGAAAGCCTGCTCCCTTGGAGGAAGCTGGGGGACTTCCAAGAAGGACAGCCACCAAAATGATTCGAGGGCTGGAACCCCTTTTCTGTGAGGACAGGCTGAGATAGATGGGGTTGTTCAGCCTGAAGAAAAGGCTGGGAGACCTTCTGGTGGCCTTTGAGGACTTAAAGAGGTCACAGAATCACAGACTGCTTTGTGTTGAAAGTGACCTCAAAGGTCATCTAGTTCCAATCTCTCTCCCCTGGGCAGGGACATCTCCTACTAGACCTCCTGCAAAGGAGTAACCCCAGAGGAAGCCATCAGCATTACCAGAACATGGACTGGTGCCAGTAGGGCTTTGCAGCTCCTGTCATGTTTTCTCCAGCCAGCCTCCCGCTCACAACAGCATGGTCATGGTGCTCCACACGTCTCCTGCCCAGTTTGATGTCATAGAAGCAGGCAGCATCCCCTGCCTTGGAAAGGATCAGAAGCGAGGGCTGAGCAGTGACATCCAAGCTTAAAGTCACATCCAGACATGAAAGAAGTAGAGAGAGGAGCTCTGCTCTGAGTTCTTCTGAAAATCCCACCCTCAAACCCCACTCTGAAGGCTAAAAAGTCCTGGGTTCACCCATCTTTGGAAAAACAAGGCAGCACCAGAGGGTTTTTTCCAGAGGAACCACAGGGGCCTGCTAAGCAGTGGATGATCCACGCTATCTTCAGGTTCCCCTAACTCCTCTTATACCCCATAAATACCCCAGCACTGGCAGGGCAGTTTCCACAGTGCTGGAGCTGTGGTACATGAGCAGAGCTGGGGCTGCCAGCAGGAGCTGCACCACAACTAGGTCCCACCACCTGCCTATTTGTGCCCCCTTCACCTCCTTGGTGTACCCCGATGGCAGCAGCCCAGCCAGCACTCCGCAGGTACTCACCACCCAGATATTGGAGCGTGCCTGCAGCTCTGCGTTCACCCGGAACCCCCCGAAGTCGGAGTCCACCTCCAGCCCTGCTGACTTGGCCAGTTCCACATTGGGCTCCAGCCCCACGGCAGCCACGATGTGATCAGTCTCCACCTGGTGGGGGATTTGTGATTTAGCATCCCTCCTCTCCCCGGCCCTGCAAACCTGCCCCTCTCCCCGCTCACCTTGCGGCCATCCTTCAGCTGGATCACCAGCCGGCTGCCGCTGACCGAGACGGACTTGACCACGGCGTTGGGCATGACGTTCACACCCTCTGCAAACAAACACAGGGCACAGCTGCTCGCTCGGGGCTGCCTTTCAACTCAGTCAGGCGTTTTTGGTGCAAACAGAGCAGGGGCCAGGTTAGGAAGCAGGGGAGAGGCCATCCTGTCTCTGCTGCATGTGTCAGCAAAGCTCTGAGTGAAGCACGAGGAGAAACTCGGCTATGAAGGCTGAGCTATTTCAGTGACAATCAAAAGCACCTCTGATGACAAACTCGCATCCATGAGTGCAACCCACTCAGGTTCTCAGGCTCCAAGGACATTTGATTACCCCTTACTCTGTCACAGCCAGACCCAGGGGTCCACCAAGGCAGCTCCCACAAGGAAAATCCCCTAAGTCAGACCTGTGGGTACCAGGATCTGCCTTCTGCAGCCCCCCTCTGTCCCTGCTCCCTCTGTCCCCATTCCACTGCCTGAGGCTCAGGAATATTCTGCACTTAATGCAGCAGACGGAAGGAGGCATCTCAGATCTCACTGCCCTTATCAGCTCAACGCTGCAGCAGCTGGCCTCAGAGAGGTGCCTGGGGCAGGAAGCAGTACAACCCTGATCTCAGAGTGATTCTGGGATGTCAGAAGGAAAGTCACTCGAGGCTGGAGTGACACCGAGGAAAAGAAAGGCGTTTTTTCCAGTGGTCTACTGGAAGACCACTGCGGTGCCAGGAGGTAACTGCAGCTGTGGCAGCAGGGGACAGCCAGAGGGAAAATCTCTCTGGTACCAGTGTATGGATTTCATAGAACCATAGAATTGCTTTGGTTGGAAAACACCTCCAACAGCATCAAGTCCAATCCTCAAATCAATGTCACCATGGCCATCAAGTGCCCCGTGTGAACATCTGCAGGGATGGGGACTCCACCACCTCCCTGAATAGCCTTAGCTTCCCCAAAGAAACCTGCAGCCAGGAGATTACAGCAGCTCTGCTCTGCTCAAACTGTGCCTCATCCTGCCCTGTGTCTGGGTCACCTTATCTTCTTGAGGCTCCACCAAAGCACCAGCAGAGAGTTGTGTTTCACCAGAGCTATGCCATGCCCACCAGCCTGAGTGCTGCTGGCAGAGGAGCACCAGGTGCAGCTTCACCTTTTCTGACTTTCTCTGTGGTCCAGTTGCTCAGGTACTCAGGCAGGACCTTGCCCATGTTGCCATTCTCTGGAAAGAGCTGAATCACCTCCAAGCCCCTGGTTCGTGCTGGAAGGATAGGACAAAGCAGAACAGTCACCAGCTGTGACACAGAGCAGCAGGACACAAACACAGACACAAGTTTCCAAAACCAGAAGTTTTGGCTCAGGATTTTCCTCAGGAGTGACAAAAGGACTGGCTGAGGTTTTGCAGACACCTACAAACTCTGGGATAAGGCAGCAGTTTCTAAGGTAGGTGTTGGGGATTTGGGGAAACCCTCTTTTGTTAGAAGAATGACCATAAAGACACGACTGGCCGCAAGACTCTGGTGGTTCACCACCTCTTGGAGAGAGGTTTTACTTGGAAATAAGAGTTTCAGGGTACTGGGAGAGGAAATCAAAGTGTTTACAGGCTGGAACAGCTTTGCTGGCCTGCAGAGCTTGCAGGGAGCCCAGCTGCCAAAACTCCTCACAGTCAGGGGCTGGCTGAGAGAGGAAAACCTGCTGGTTTGGTGTCGTTTCAGGTTACTGCAGGCAAACCACCAACCTGGGAAAAAACTGCAGCTGGGCCATCAAAAAGACGTTGACAACACCAGGCTGCTGCTGCTCAACACCCAGCACTTCTGACTGGCTGTCTGCAGAAGCAAACTCACCTCTCCTCCCCAGAGCACAGGCCAGCTCACTGCCTAGAAAACCACCCCCAATGATTGTAATGGATTTGACCTCTCTTGAAATCTTCTCCAGGTTTTTGAAGTCCTCAATCTGAAAGAAAAAATTATTTTCATTTCAAACAGGAACAGCAGCAGCAGATCCAACAGCCCCAAACAGAAACAGGAGGAGCAGATCCAACAGCCCCAAACAAAGCAGCAGCAGATCCAACAGCCCCAAACAAAGCAGCAGCAGCAGCAGCAGATCCAACAGCCCCAAGCAAAGCAGCAGCAGCAGATCCAACAGCCCCAAACAAAGCAGCAGCAGATCCAACAGCCCCAAACAAAGCAGCAGCAGCAGCAGCAGATCCAACAGCCCCAAACAAAGCAGCAGCAGCAGATCCAACAGCCCCA